>PVIW01007275.1:24634-74958 GCA_004026585.1 Noctilio leporinus | reverse complement strand
GGGTGGGGAGGGGGACAGAGGGGAGCAAAAAGGGGATGGATGTAATACAACAACAATAAAATTAAAAGAAAAAAAAAAAAAGCTGAAGTTGAAAACATGATGATGTCCATGGATAAAGAAAAGTTAATTAAAGCGCACTCAAGATTCCAAAGTCCAATCTAGTCTATTATTGCAGCAAATGGAGACTTTTATAAATATTTTAAATAATGACTTTATGTATTGACATATAAGGATAAATTTATTCCAAAATGTAACTTTTGTGGTATGTTGTTTATTTTACTAAAATTTTGCCAATTGAAAGCTCGCACCCTGTATTTAACAAACTTAGTCAAAATAATAGATACAGAAAGCACATGATGGTTGATGAGAAGAGAATGGAAGGTAGTGTTCAATGGGTATAAAGTTTTAATTTTACAAGATGAAAAGAGCTCTGGAGATGGATGATGGTGATGGTATACATTTTATAAGTATCTGATAACATTGCACTGTACACTTCAAAATGATTAACATGGTCAATTTTATTCATGTATATTTTACCTCAATTTAAAACCCTGACATTTGACTTCGTCTTCTTTTTAAATGACAGTAAATTTTGTCATCTATGTGTCTAAAAGAATCATGAATTTCACCTGTTTCCTAATCAGTTAGCATTCTGGTACTCTCAAATTCTTCCAGTCTCAACAAAACTCATGTGGCCACCCTAATCCTGGATGACTTAAGCACGTACCTTGAAAGATTCACACAACCCCTTGGCCTCTCATTTTCTTGAGCACATCAGCTATTCCGGCCCATGGTCACACTCTGGGTAGTGTCAGAGCCCATAGTCTTGCTACCTCCAGAAGCAAAATTTGATCTGCCTATCTTCTGACCACACTAACTCATCTTTCCAGCTGGCTAGTTTGACTGCCATCACGGCTCACTGTTGTCCAAATTTCAGGAGAGTCACACAGCTGAGAAAATTGCTTCCACCATAATCACCAATTTCAAAAAGACCCTCAGGCTGCCTGGAAAAACTGTTATTATTATTATTTTTTTTAATCAAGACCATTCTCTGTAATAATCTTGTCAAACTTTCTCAAGCTCCCCAAATCTATGACCTGCCTACCTCCTACTTCACTCTCAGCAGATGTCTCTAGCACTTCCTTTCATACTTTGCAAAGAAAATAGAAACTTTAGATTAGAACTTCCTTATACAGTGCACAATTCTCAAAAAGAAAATCCTTACCTACTCTAAACTACAGGCCAACCTTTCTGATAAAGTAGAAGTCTCTCATTTCTCTCATCTAAGGACCCATTCATTAATTTGTGCTTTGAACCCTAAACATTTTCTCATTCTCAAGAACTTTTCACCACTAATTTATCTCTACTTTTTCTTTAATATTCAACCCTTAATTCTCATCTGGATTCTTCTTATTTTAAAACCATTTTTTAACTAAATAAAATCTGCCTCAATTTCACATGTCCTGCTCACTGCCTCCTTAACCTTCACAGGCAAACTACTCAAAAGTGTTATTTTGCTCACCATGTTCATTTCTTTACACCCTATTCACTCTTCAACACAGTCTGACCTCCGACCCTTATATTGAAATAAATAATTAACATGATTCAAGTCAATGGGCAGACCTTGGTCTTCATCTTATATTCCTTTCAACATCTCCCTCCCACTCCTTCCCGCTATTGTCACTTCCATAACACTACTTTCTCCAGGTTTACCTCCTACCTGGTTAGAGCTCTTTCTCTGTCTCCTTTGCAGACTCATCTTCCTCTTTCATGATGACCTTCCTGAAACTTAGAGTTATGCTGTTTCCCCATCCCAATCCTCTCTAAGTAACCTCGCCAATGGTCACCTTGGTCATCTATAGGTAGATTACTCAAACTCTCTATCTGCAGCTCTAAACTACACTCCTCTCTGAGCAGCAGATTTTCACCCACAGCTCTCTCCTTGAGTCTCCAACTGGATTTGCAAAGGCTTATCAAACTAAACTTGTTCAAAGAAAACTTGTTACCCTTCCCTCCCCAAATAGTTCTCTTCTAGGGTTCTTCATCTCAATGAAAAGCAGTGTCATCCACAATTATCCAAGCCTGACTCAGGAGCTATCTCTGGCTTCTTCCTCTTCCTCACTCTATCTATATCCAGTCATCACAATCTTCTGTCTCTACCTTCTAAATATCTCTCAGGTTCATCTGTTTTTTTCCACTCTACTGTCACCAACCTAGCCCAACCTAGCATAACCCCTTAACCAGCTCAGAAACCTTCCTGCACCCATTCTTTTCCTCATTTGATCAATTACCCCCAATTACAGCAAGAGTTATTTTTCCAGAACATAGATCCCACCACCTGACAGCTTGAAATACTATATAACACACTCATTGCTTTTAGGATGAGAAAACAATCCTTGACATGCTCCACATGATCCTACAGGTTTTGTCCCTATTGACCTTTCTCTATCTAGCCTTGCCTCACAGGACACTTCCCAGATCTCCAGACACACTGATTTACATGAAATTTCTAATCCCTCTGCCACTTCCCCACCTCTGCCCCAGTTCATTAGCAAACACTGTTGGCTCTGCTCTGAAATGGTATCTTGAACCCAAACTCTCCTCACCATCCCCATTGTAAGAATCTGAATTAAAGCTACCATCATCTTTCACCTGGACTATTGCATGGCCTACTCAATGATATCTCATTGCTTTTCCCCCTTGCCCTATTCAATCGATTTTCCAATCACCAACCAACATGATAACATATGATAGAAATCAAATCATGCACTCATTGCTGAAAACCTTCTAGTAGCTGCTCATTGCAATTAAAATAAAACCCTAAATACTCAAGACTGGCCCCAAAGCCCTGCTTAATCTGACCCCTGCCTACCTCTCTGTCACCATCTTCCACCACTGCTCTATTCTTTTGCTATTTTCCAGTCACACTGGTGAGGAAGTTTGATTATGGCAGGTCTCCAAGTTCATAAGGCTACCATGCCGGCCTCCCTTGAGTTTGTCAGGTTCAGTACGTGGCTACTTTTTTTTAACACACTTGACAACATTCTTGACCTGTTCAATATTTATTGCATTATCTGTTTTCTCCCAACTAGAATATACCATCCATGAGAGAAGGAATTATTATTTTCTTCACTATTTATTTTCATTGTGCTTAGAAGGGTAGGTGCTTAAATAAATAAAATGTCTGCGCTGGCTGGTGTGGCTCAGTGGATTGAGCTTCCTCTGCAAACCAAAGGTTTGTTAGTTTGATTCCCAGTCAGGGCACATGCCAGAGTTGGGGGCCAGCCCCCACCCTCACTCCCCCTTGGGGGTGCACAAGAGGCAGTCAATGGTTGATGGTTCTCTCCCTATGTTTCTCCCTCCCTTCCCCTCTCTCTAAAGATAAATAAATTAATTAATTAATTAAAAATATTTTAAAAAATAACTGAAATTACCTAATTTAGTATATGTGCTGCGAAGCGAGCACTGAAATTACCTAATTTATATGTCTAATTTATATCTTTATGTCTCCACCACCTCCCCATATAGAAACATTTGAAGGCAGCTGTATATGGAAAGAGAAGGTTCATTCAACACCGTTTACAAATCATGATTGAATTTAACTACTGTATTTTCGGATCTCCCACTCTGTTTTTTCGGTCAGCCCTTGGTTGTCACAAATACTAAGGCCAAGAACGGCCAGGTAAATATGCATTACTTCTTTTCATCACTGAATCTTTGTAACACATTCTTAGGAGTGTGATCGCTGGGTCAAAGGGTAATTGCATATGTAAAATAAAATAAATAATTATTGCTGAATACCTCTCCCCACCCCCAGGGCTCATACTGCTACCATTTTGGATTTTCACCAGCCATGTGTGAGGCCACAGCCTCACCATCCTTCTGAGTGTGGTAAAGCTCGGAGTGTGGGAGGGTTGCCAATCGGATCTTGAGAAACAGCTTCTGCTGAGCAACGGGTCCCCACCCCTGCCACAATCCCTCCACCCACTCCCCCGGGGCGGCGGGGTCCGCTGAGCTGTGCCCAGCGGCCTGATCGGGCCAATGCGCGCGGGGCCGCTCCCCTCCGGACTCCCGCGCCCAGCGGCCCTGCGGCCCTGCCGCCCTGCGTGCCCTGCGGGCGGGCAGCACACCGCCTCAAAGAACCCTTGCACAACAAACCCAAAAGAGGAAGCATAAAAAGGGCTGCAGTAAGCTCTTAAGACAACAGTTTTGAAAGAATCAGCTTCTCGGGCTTTTGTGAAATGGTTATCTGACCCCAAATCCTTTAGCCGCTAATAAGCAAATTGAAGAGACCAGGTAGGGTCAATTCGCCAGGGGACGCTACTGAGAGGAAGGGGTGCGACACAAAGGCACAACTTTTCCCAGAATTAAAAGAAAAAATCTTGTTTCCTCAAGGCTGTAGTGTAGAGGAGGCAAGTAAGAGGAAATGAGACACAACCCCGATGATTAAGACAGAGCGGGCCAGATTTTTCGCAGTCGTTCTCCATCTGCGTTTCTCTTGTGTATCTCCAGCAAGGCGCCCCTTTTGCACCTCAATGCAAAGCAGCGCCGCAAGTGCCCCAAGTCTGCACGCTGAGGGGGAAGGGCAGGGCTGACACCACTTCCTCCCAGAGGCAGCGGGCCTGAGCCCAGTACAGCCCAGCTCACCGCGTCCCTTCCCGGTCGGTGCCTCGACGCCCACCCGCACCCTGCCTGTGCGCCTGTGCCCGGGCCACGTCCCACAGAGCCTTCAAGGTAAGCTGCGCCCGCCGGCCTGGGAGCGCTGGGAGCGCTAGGAGCTGCAGCTGGGACCCTCAGGGCTGTCACCGCACCACGTGTCAAGCCGGAGGAGTCCCAGGCCCGACCCAGCAAACCTGGCCAAACGTGCGCCCCCATCCCCACCTAGACCCCGCGCTCTGGCGTCCGCACCGCCTATTCCCGGGGTTGACCCAGCTCCGCGGGAGGTTGAGGTTGGGGTTGGGGCTCGCCTTCCCCGCCCTCAGCTTCATGAGATTTGACTGATTTCCTGCGCAGAAAATTGCTACAAAGTCTAACCGGGAACCAGTAGGAGCAGTCCCCTTTGGTCTGCCAGGGTCCAGGAGTCTCAGCAACTAACAAGGGATTCTAGGGGCAATTCAGGCACTGTAGAGTAAATGCAAGTCGTGTGGGAATTTTATTTTCCATCCTTTAAAACTTTCAGACAACTGTTTCTTCTTTTTAAAAGTAACATTTCCTTCGATGTATTGTCCTTTCGTTTTAAAATAAGATAGAGGAAAGAAATTGGACACCAGGCAGAATTTTCGTAACTTGGCTTGGAAATAAATATGCCCAAGTTTGGGCAGGTTAATATTAGATTTCAAAACTCTTCAATTGTTATTTCTCAAGAAAAATAACTTCGTAATAAGGATTACTTTATGATTTAGTTACCTAAAATCTGAACCACAATACTTACTAAACGATGTAGTATCTGTAGCATGAAGGAAATAAGTAGGATGCCTTAAACCCCCAGGGAACTCAGCTCAGGGTTCCCTCTGAAAACCTTGTCCAGTGTACCTCTTCTTTTCCTTCTGAAAAGGTATTTTTTTATTATGCACACACGTGGAAGGCTAAATGTTCTGTTTCCTAGCCATTCACAGAAGAGGGTTCAAAAAGGACATTTAACATGTCTGCTGGAGGAAGAGAAATGGAGTGACAGAGGAAAGTAATGTAAAGGGAAAAGACACAGGAGTTTATTACTTCTCAGGCTATTGTTTCTGGTAGTATAGTGTTTAAACAAAGGCAAGGGTGCAAGCTGCTACTAATTTTAAATGCTAGCCTTTGAACGAAATTTCAGAAAGAGAGCTTTTATCCCACTGCATAAATCTCCAGCTGCAAGTTCCCTCTGGCTGCAATGAAATACTGCAATGGCCATAGGCAGCCTTACCGTAATGCGGGCTGGCAAAATTCACAGTGTGTGCAGGAAGAAGTATGTCATATTTTCCAGATGGTATTTTCTGTCTGCTCAATGTGTCATGAAAGGTCTAAGAAATTTAACGTCATCTTAAGACTATCGGTACCTAATACTTTTCACAGTTTAATTATTTGTGTCTTTTCTGGGTGTTTGGGAGACTTGGGTTCATGTCTCCTTTAACTAAAACAAGCATAATCTCTCTCTTTTTAAAAATATTTTATTTATTATTATTTCCAGGGAGGGGGAAGCGGGGAGAGAGGCAGAGAGGGAGAGAGACATCAATGTACAGTTAGTTACCTTTCACCTGCCTCCAGCTATGGACCTGGTTGGAGACCTGGCTTGCAACCTGGTTATGTGCCCTGGCTGGGAATCGAACCAGTGACCTTTGGGTATGCGGGCTGGAGCCTTATCCACTGAGCCACCAGCCAGGGCCTAACAAGCATAATCTTGCTTAAATTGCTTTAATCTTTCTGGACCTGAGACAATTTACCAGTTAAAGTGAGATTATTGAACTACATTATGTCTGTCATTAAAATAACAATTAAGAAACTGCTATAATTCTTTGACTTTGTCCTATCTAGAATGTCAACCAAGTTAGAAGTGCTGATCATTAATCAAAAAGAATGGAGAAAATAATAATCATAATAATATTAACTAATAATTTGGAAATATCAAAGCTTTTGAGGCCTTTTGTTTCTCTAAAAACAGACTCAATTTCTGGCTTATGATGGTAAATTTCCATTCTGTTGAAAAACTGAGTTGATGTGCCCAAGTTTGGATAGGTCAATATCAGATTTCAAAACTCTTCAATTGTTATTTCTCAAGAAAAATAACTTTGTTATAAGGATCACTTTATGATTTAGTTACCTTAAATCTGAACCACAATACTTATTAAATGATGTAGTGTTCATTAAATTTTTTGTATTTTTATATCCTAAGAATATATACTAATTACCTACTTTTTTGCCTTTTTTCATTTATAAGTAAAAAGTTCTAAATGTTATATTATTCTTCAAATGAGCTATTTATCAAATTCATTTGTACAAATGACTATGTATAATATACCACTTTGAATTTCTTTAAAACATCTTTTCAAAAAGCACTATTATTTTCATTTATTTCTAATACTCCTTGATTTTATCTTAATTATTTTTATACCTAACACCTTTTAGTGATTCCACAAATCTTATAATAAAGTTTGCATTTTATAGTCTATCATACTAAAATCAATTTTAGAAGCTCATGAGTTTATTTTATTGACAGTAGAATGATCTTAGAAATTCTCACCTCAAAATAGAACAATTCTTATGAACTTAATTACTATTTTGGTGTGAAAATATGTATATATTTCATATCAGTCTTGTCATCCTAACTAGCAAGTAGTAACTTAAACATTAAGCATTTATTATGGATTCGAGTACATAATAAATGCCAAGATTTAAGGCATTGATACACTGGTTGTATAGTAATGTTTATATGTATTAAAGTTAAAATATGAGAAACGTGTCTTGAGAAGAAAGAACAGCACTATGGCATTTAATGACCTATAAATTGTTTAAGGATCTAGATTGTACATGAGATGTGATATGTCAGGGCCTGAGGACAGCTTCTAGGAACTAGAAGATATGACCTACCACCAGTGCATTCCACTTGCCTAGCCAAATTCCTGGAACCATAGTTAAGACTCAAAAGTGTTTGTGAAATGTATAGATCTGCTCTGGGTTGTACCATCAAAATGTCACAAGCTCAGCTGGCCCTGTTGGTGACAATCCTGAAGCATGAGCAGGCAGAAGTGTCCCACTACTCTGAATGAAGCACCGTACCTTATCAATACATTCTCTGAACCTTTGCTTCATGACTCAGTTTCCAAATATTTTATCAGCACTGACTATGCATTTGAATCAAGACTCATAAGACCTGTTTTCTTTCTTCTTGGTTGACTTAGTTTCCACTTTATCACCAAATGGTAATTGTAAATAATAATCTATACCAGACACTGTGCTAGTTAACTTAGATGTGTCATTTCATTAATCCTCACATCCTCAGCTTACACCACCATTATCTCATTTTCACCATTGAGAAAATGAAAGCAAAGAGAGGTTAAGAAGATTACATAGAGGGCCAGAGCAAGTTGACCATTGAACCCAGCCAGTCTGAAGCTAGATTTGGATGTGCTATACCAAGGACAAGTGCTTAAATAGTGAAAAGACACCAGGCTTTTCTTCCGTGTACTTTGAGTCTATAGGGAAGACATCGATGAGCAGTTACAATCCTACCAACATGTGACGCGCATCTGTGCTGAGAGAGCACCTATCATCCTTCCGTCACACTGGAGTCAGAGAAGGGAGGAATAAATAAAAGGAAAGAGCTTGCTTTGTTAGTGTTTCGTTTAGAGAGGTTCTAGTGGGAAGACAAGATAGTATACTTAATTGTGAAGTTATTATCTTACATATGTCTTTTGAAAAAATAATTTTCTTTGGCAGCAATAACATGTTTTCATTTTTATCTTTATTGTATTCTAATACATCTTGATAGCTTGCAAGTTTGATTAAACCAGTGAAGTAGTGAGTATGATATGTTTCCCAATTCTACTGGGATCTTTTTGATTTGATCTCATATCACAGACTCCTCAGTGAGATGGTGTTCTCTAGGCATAATCATTATTCTGAATGTGCTGGCTTTTAGAAAACATTCAGAAAGCATGAACATATATTTGCAAAGATCTCAAACTGGATATTAGAGTACTTTGGTACTTGAAAAACTGAAATTATAGAGTCTCTACCTACTCTAGACATAATCATAAGTAAAGTGTCCTGTTATGTAAAGGCAACTTATTTTAACTTAAATAGCATAAAAACAAACTATATTGTAAATGTTTAAAGGTAAGTACCTGGAAATACTTAGTTCAGTAGTATCTTAGCATTTAATGAAATGACCAAGATTCATCAATAGACGAATATAAAAAATATGGAATTTAGGAATTGCTGATTTTTCCATATTACTTAGATTTCTACTTTAAATACAGTTCAATCATTTTTAAAAAGATTTTATTTATTTATTTTTAGAGAGGGGAGAGGGTAGGGAGAAAGAGGGCGAGAAACATCAGTATATGGTTGCCTATTAAATGCCCCCAACTGGGCACCTAGTTTGAAACCCATGCATGTGCCTTGACTGGGACTAGAAAAGTTGACCCTTCAGTTCAAAGCCCAGTGCTCAATTTACTGAGCCACACCAAGTAGGGCACAATTCGATCATTTCAAAGATATTTGCCAAGTACTATTCTAGGTGCTTGGCACATGTTGATGAACAAAAGAGACAAAGGTCTCTGAATTTATGGAGCTTATATTCTGGTAAGGAGACAGACAATAATCAATAACCATAATAAATAAGTAAATTATTTAGATATGAATAAGTGAAAAGTGCTATATTAATTTCAGGTGTATAACATATTGATTAGACATTTATATACCTCACAAATAGAGAAGCCAGGTGGCTCAGTTGGTTGGAGCATCATCCAACACCCCAAAAGGTTGCAGGGTCGATCCCCAGTCAGAGTGCATAACCAACCAGATGTTTCTCTCTCATATCAATAACTCCTCTCTTTCCCCGCCTCTTTCTCTTCCTAACTCTGTCTCTCTAAAAACAAAGAAATCAATAAACATATCTTCAGGTGAGGATTAAAAAAAAAAAAACCAAAGTTGAGCAAAGTAAAGGTAAGATATCATAGAAGTTGGGCCTCATTAAGAAGATAAGATTTGAACAAAGGCTTAAATGAGTTAAGAAGTTATCTGAGGAAACAGTGTTCCAACCATGGGTAGTAGCCAGTTCCTAAACTGTAGGGCAGGGTGATGCCTGAGATATTCATGGAACAAAGGCCCACGTGGGAAGAGGTAAGTGAGCATAAGAGAAGTGGCTGGAGTAGAGATAAGAAAAGGGTGAAGAGGGCGAATAGGATCTTGTAGGCCATTGCAGGTTTTAAACTATTTAAAAACCATTAGTTTTTACTCTGAGTGAAATTAAGGGGCCATTGCAGGATTCTGAGGAGTAAACCTGATCTGTCCGACCTTTAAGAGGCTCACTCCAACTACTTGAGAATAAACTAAAAGGAGAAAGGATGAAAGCAAGGAGTCTATCAGGAAGCTTTGAGAACTGGCATATGTGTTGAAGATAGAACCACAAGATTTTCTGGCAGAAAGTGTAAAGAAAAAGGAATCCAAGTTTTTGGCCTGAATACCTGGAATGATGCAACTTTCATCTAGAGAGAGAGACAAGCCTGTAAATGAACACATTACAATATGTTGTGTGCAGTGATAGGTACAGAAATAATATGGTGAAGAGAACGGCTATAGGGAAGACATTATATGGAGGTGACCAAAATGTGCTTTGAAAGATAAAGGTATTTCCAGGTGGCCCAGTGGAAAAAAGCTGGGTGCCACATGTGTGAAATAGTTTAGCAATACTGGAGCACAAAGTACGGTGGGAAAGGAAAAGGGAGATTATGATTTAACACTTGGTTAGTAATATTCAGATTATATTCATATGATACAGTCACCCCCAACCCATCAGCTTAGAATCAGATGCTTAGGCACTCGTAATGGCAGAACTGTAGCACTGTAGACCAGCACTCTCCAATAGGAACATAACAGGTAACTTTTAATCTTCAAGAACCCGTATTAGAAATGGTAAAAAGAAATAAGAGACTTTAAATTTAGTAATACATGTTGTTTAATACCGATCCAAAATGATCATTTAATTAATTATAGTAAATTAAACTTAATGTGAAAATAATATTTAAAATAATATAATTAAACTCACTGATTACCTCTTTTATTCTTTCCTTTTTTTTTTTTTTTTTTTTTTTTAGGGGGCGGGGGCTAAGTCTTCAACATCTCTGTGTTTCACACTTACAACACATCTCAGTTTGGACTAGCCACAGTCAAGTTCTCACCAGCCTCCATAACTATCCAATTGGAGGGCAAAGCTCTCAAGAATTGCACAAATATTGTATCCTGACTATGTGTTGGCTCTTCAGCTTTGTGGAGGATATTAGATGAATTACGAAGTAAATTGAAGGGAACATCATTTTCTGTTAGTCTGGGTCCTGTTGCTGGAACTCAGTGTTAACTTGTATTTAAACCTACACCCAGAATGCATTTTATAGCCCTCTAAGCAACAAAAACAATCTCAAGTTGTCAGTGCTTACTTTTAATTCTTTCTCTCCCCTTCCTAATTGTTGCATTCCACCTTAATAACAGGGACTGAAAAAGAAAGGAAATAAACAGTGGAGCTGTATGTGGTAAACCCACATCCGGCAGAGTGTGATCTATTGCCTGAGGCAATAGGAGTTGTCAACCTTTTTTCTTTTTTTTTTTTTTTGGTTTCACCTTATAGTTCAGAAGAATAACACACATACCACATACCCCCATCAACAGCCACTCTCTTTGCAGTGGTTCTCACCTCCAGGAATGCACCTCTCTTTAAAGGGAGGGAGAGGGTCATGATAAGATTTGGAATGTGAAGCTGGAGGTGCCAAGAGTTTGGTCTGAGAAGCCTCAGGGCCATTCTGATCCCATTCCTTTCTTGTTGAGATAGTTAAGAATCTCTGTCCTAGAAACAGGAATTACAGATGTCCTTCCCCCTGGCATAGTCTTTAAAACATGTTCCTGGCCTACAAATAAATGGCATTCCAACCCACTGTCTATGTACACAGAAATGCAACAGACAGAAGTAACAATCCAGTTGTAGATTTGGGAATGTGTGTATGTGTGTGTGTGTGTGAAGAGGTGACTAACATTTGTCTCCACTGGTCATTTTACAGGAGTAATGCAAATAATAATGATAACGATTATAATAACAGCTGAGATTAGCATCACTTATATCACTTTTTATACAATTCATCCTTATGAGGTAGGGACTATTTTCACTGCCATTTCACAGATGAGAAAATAAAACCAACAGAGAAGTTGAATTAACTTGCCCAAGATTATTCAGCAGCTAATATATTTGCTGAGTACATGGTATGTGTCACACAGCTGGGTAAAAATACTAAATTCCATGCCTGAACTTACAGTGTGATGTGAAAGACAGACACAACCACTTTTACCAAACCTGGACATACAAACACTGTAATAGTGGTATGAGCAAAGTAGCTGCCACTTCCCACCTCTTCATGATCACAGTCTACATTTTCAGGAGTCAATGTGGCATTGGCTTCTGAGTTAGACCTGGGCACAGTCTAATTTGTGAGCCCACCACTCACATGAGCGCACACAAATTATTTAACTTCTCTGGGCCTGAGTTTGATAACCTATAAAATTACAATACAATAAAATTAAAATGCAATAATGTCACCATGGGGAAGGGGGGTGTGGAGTAGAGCAAAAGGGGAAAAATAAAAGAATTGTAATACAACCATAATAAATAAATTAACTTAAAAAAAGAAATTGAGAAAGATAATGTCACCACATTATAAGATTGTTTTGAGAATTAAATTATTTACTAGAGGTATCTGACCTGTAGTAATTGTTCCATATTTATAGCTCCTATTCTTATTCCAAAGTAAGTGCTAATACATATTAATATGAGCTAGCATATATTGACTTCTAGTTCCAACCATGGTGTTATGCTGAATACTGAGTTGAGGTGTAAATTTTGCCCCTCTTGACATAGTTGAGAAGATAAAAACTACATATAAAAAGACAGATTAACCATAAGGCACTGTCAAATTAGTGATCCTAACTAACACTGCTGCTACTGGATTCAGACAAGCGTAGATCTCCAGAATCCAGCAGTGATCTTTAAGCTGGCCTTGGGTAGCAAGTAGAACTGATGTGAGTGGAAAAAAAATGGGAGAACCAAAGAGGTGATACAAATGGTATGGGGGAAGTTCTTGAGGTTTGAGTTGTTTTAAATTTTGTTCTGTTTTGGTTTGGTTTTTGGTGTCTATGTGTTTTAAGTCAAGGATTAATTTCCATGCCAGGTTAATCAATAATCTTTTTATGGATCGAAATCAGTTTTGGTGGAGTCAGTTCTTTGCAGGAAGCAATCATAAATTTACCCAAAATCCATTTGGATTGCTTCTGGATACAGCAGAATAGTACTTGCTGCTACAGTTTCTTTTTGTTTTTACCATAGTACCTGGTTCACTGCTATGTACATTTTCACAAATGAGGCAGTGAGCATATTTTGATTGAATGTGCATTGAGGGGTGGGGGTCTTTTAGGTATAAAACACTCTGCTCTCAATAACATCCATTAAAAAATAATGACTCATACTACACAAAACTAACTCAAAATGGATCAGAGGCCTAAATGTGAGAGCTAAAATGATAAAAACTCTTAGAAAAATGGATAGTAGATCTTTATGACTTTGGATGAAGCAATAGTTTCTTCGATATAATACCAAATGCACAATCGAAAAAAGAAAAAATATATAAATAAACTACACCCAACTTTAAAATTTTTGAGCTACAATGTCATCAAGAAAGCATAAAAGTAGAAACAGTGCATGGAATGGGAAAAAATATTTAATTAGCAAAGCATATATCTGATAAGGGACTTGTATCCAGAATATTGAAAATACTCTATTGTAACAACATAATATTTAATGATATAATTATATATAAACTATAATATATAAACTCTTTTATTTGTTTTAAGATTTTATTTATTATTTTTTTTTAGAGAGAGGGGAAGGGAGGGAGGCAAGGGGGAGAAAAACATCAATATATGGTTGCCTTTTACCTGCCTCCAGCTACAGACCTGGCTGGAGACCTGGCTTGCAACCTGACTAGGAATCGAACCAGCAACCTTTGAGTTTACAGGCTGGCGCCTTATCCACTGTGCTACTAGCGAGGGCTATAATCCCTTTTAAAACTTGGAAAAGGATCTGATTAGACTTTTCTCTGAAGAAGATATTGAAATGATCAATAAGCACATAAAAAGAGGTCCATATCACTAGACATAAGAGAAATGCAAATAAAAACCACAGTGAAAACATTATACTCACTGGGATATTTATCATCAAATGATAGACACGTGTTATGGATGAAGCTGTAGAGGAATTTGAACCTTCCTATACTGCTATAGAATGCAAAATCATTCCGTAGCTTTGGGAAAAGTCTAGCAGTCCTTCAAAAGTTAAATATAAAGCTACCGTATAGCCCAGCAGTTCCATTCCTAGGAATCCCAAGAGAAATGAAAACATACATGCAAAATCTTATACACAATTGTTTATAGCAACATACTTTCCCACTAGCTGAAACACAGAAACAATCCCAATATCCATCAACTGATGAACCCATAATCAAAATGTAATGTTTCAATACAGTGAAGTACTCAGCAATAAAAAGAAATGTCATACTGATAATGCATGTTACAGTGCAGATGAACTCTGAACAATTATGCTAAGTAAAAGATACAAGCTACAAAAAGATTACATATTGTATGATTCCATTTATATGAAATGGCCAGGCTAGGCAAATTTATGTAAAGAGAAAGTGGAATGATAGTATCGTAGGGAGGGGTGGGGTGAAAGGCAAGTGACTGCTTAAAGGGTTTGGCGTTTCTTTTAAGGAAGAAGGGAATGTTCTAAAATTAGATTGTGGTGATTGTTACACAACCCTGGGAATATACCAAAAAACCATTGCATTACATGCTTTCAATGGGTGTGGTGTATGTTATGTGAATCATATCCTAATGAAGTTATTTTTTAAAATATGGAGTAGAGGGGCTTATGTTCAAGGTGACACTCTAATCACTGGGAAGATGAAAAGATGCATTAGAAGTAATCTGGCACAGATACATTAAGTGAAAGCATTTGGTATACCAGAGGACTATGAAGAAAATTGTAGTTATAGCATCAGAGTAGTTTTTATGGGAAGACCCGAGTGATATCTAAAAGATGAACTTGAAGAGGTTGATGAGGTTGGACTGTGAATTAATTTAAAGAGTTTAGATTATATTCTACAGATGGTAGAGAACCACTGCAAGGTTTCGCTAGTAGAAAAGAACAGAACTGGGTTTTAGAAAGAAAATTGGTGACATTATAGACACTGAATTTAAGAGAGAAAGACTAAAGTATGGAGATAAATAGTAAGCAGGTGACAGTCTTGGTAAGTCCTGTGGAACAGCTCAACTAGGGTGGTAGATATGGAAAGAATGGTACAAGTTCAATGGCATTAGGAAGGCTGAATTGACTTGACACACTGACATCTGTTTGGAGACCTCAGGAATCAAGTTAACAAGTGCCTGGAATTCCTGAGAAGAGTGCCCCGGAGGAGCTAATCAGGCTATAGGTCAAGATGAATGTAGGCTGGTTTGGGGGAGGAGGGAGATTGTTATCGGGAGTTGTGTCTAGCTGGAGCCTTTCAGAAGCAAGGCTGAGCCTGGTCATCACCAACATCCACAGCTATTAAGTTAGCCCACCCTAATGGTGCTTATTCTCCTACCCTGTTCTTGCCTTTGTCTCAAATGCTTTTCCACTTCCTAATGTGGGGCTTCTGTTTCATTTTCAAAATTCTGGTGTCTCTTTGACTTGACTTCAGTGTCCCTGCCTGACACCCAGTCAAGGCCACACTTCACTGCACTGTTTGTTCCACTCTTCCCCCAGGACCTCTGATTTTCACCCAGAGCCTCCTGTGCTTTCTCCGCTGTTCCCATGATAACCTCTAGCTGGGATCTTACTGCACCCCAGCCTCTTGTGGAGAAGAGAAAGTGAGGTCATGTTGCAATTGAACCTCTAGTGGGATCACCTTTGGAAATTCCTTACAGATCATGGGAAATATACATGCAGGGCTTAAAATGAAGAGAGAGATGGAGACATAAGTAAGATGTTCTGCTTCATTCAATATCTTCAGAGACTAGATAATCGAAATAAGGCTAATAGAAAACAAAGATCAGGGTGGATCTACCCCAAAGATAATCTGGATCACAGTTACAATGATTAAGTCATTTTTATAAAATGGCAAATTTACACCAGAAACAAGTGGTAAAGTAGGTACAAAACAAAGACCCTATATATTCTAACCAAAAAAAAATTAAGGCTGTGTTTCATTTTTTGTGTTAGATTCTGTTAAGATTACTAATGACTGCATTCTTAAATATTCTTGAATATCTTTCTGTAGTCTATGCAACATTATTGTTCACTGTATTTCTACACTATTACCATTCTGTTCTAATTATTGTCATTGTGGAAGTCTCTCATTATTTCCCTAAAATTTCCTCTGAATTTGACTCTGGATAAATTATATATGTGTATATGTAGCTTTCATTGTGGTTATTTTTTACAGAGTTTGAAATTTTGCTTTTGAGATTTTCTTTTCTGATCCCTAAACTGGTAGAAAAATGCTTTTCTCTTAAGGACTTTTTAATGTATTTAATCTTTTGTTATTAATTTCCATTTTTATAATATTTTGGTTAGAGGATGTAGCTTGTATAATTTCTCTACTAGGGACTTTATAGAAAGTTCCTGTTTATGACTAGTTTAATTATGAATTAGTTCTGAACCAAGACAAACAATGCTAAATTCTTAATTGCAGTAGTTGCCTCCAGAAAATAAAGAAAATAATTAGCCCTGACTGGCATGGCCCAGTTGGTTGAGCATCGTTTGGCAAGGCTAAAGGTCGCGCTTTCAATTTCCTGTTAGGGCACCCGCCTGGGTTGTGGTTCAGTCCCCAGTTGGGGCATGTGCAAGAGGCAACCAATCATGTTTCCCTCTCACGCTGATGTTTCTCTTCCTGTTCTTCTCCCTCCCTGCCCCTCTCTCTCAAAATAAATAAATAAATAAAATCTTTTTAAAAAGAAAAATATAATCAGCTGATGATTTTTTTAAAAAACTCTCACTGGAAAGTTACTGAGCATAATAACAAAAAAGAAACAAATTACCAATTTTACAATAAAATAAACATCATAAAATTTGTCAATCAAAAGCAACACATGAAGGATACACTTTAGTTTGCATTTTCTTTTCCCTAAGACTGTTTAGAGTTAGGCAAGAAAGACAAGGAACTCGTACAATAGACTTTCCACTTCAAATTGTCCTCCATTTCAAATTGATCCCCAATTATGTGTCACACTCGAGTGGGGTGGAGAAGGGTCTCTTATCCCTTCTTGGTAAGCAGCCCTTGTATTAGAATTTAATGAAAAGGCAATCTACAGAATGAGAGAAAATATTTGCAAATCATATATATCAGATAGAGAGTTACTATCCAAAATATATTTAAAAACTAATTCAACTCAATAACAATTAAAAAAAACAAACAAAAAAAAAAAAAAAAAACCTTGATTAAAAAAATACACAGAGGATCCCAGCCAGGGCACATAACCAGGTTGCAAGTCAGGCCTCCAGCCAAGTCTGTAGCTGGAGGCAGGTGAAAGGCAACCATACATTGATGATTCTCTCCCTTTCTTCCTCCCTCCCTGTCCTTCTCTCTAAAAAATAATAAATAAATCTTTTTAAAAATGCACAGAGGATCCAAATAGACATTTTTTCAAAGTAGACATCTAAAGGTTAACACATACATGAAAAGGTGCTCAATATCACTAATTGTAAGGGAAATGCAGATCAAAACCATGCTGACATCCCATTCCATTCCTATTAGAAAGTTTTCATCAAGAAGACAGGAGATAACGAGTGTTAACAAGGTAAGAGAGGAAAAGGTATCCTTGTGCACTGTTAGAATTGAAATTAATTCAGCCACTATGGAAAATCATATGAAGTTCCTCAAAAAATTTAAAATGAAGCTACCAAATGATCCAGGAATTCTACTTGTGGGCATATATTCAAAGGAAATGACAGGATCTCAAAGAGATAACTGCACTACCCTATTTATGGCAGCATTATTCACAATAGCCAAGCGATGGAAACCACCTGAATGTCCATCAATGGATGAATGGATAAAGAACATATGGCTTTTCATAAAAATGGCACCAAAAGCAAAGAAGGAAGCCGCTGCTCCCTCAAAACCAAAGCCAAAGCAAAGGCTTTGAAGCAAAGCATACAATGTTAAGAGGTCTCCACAGCCACAAAGGAAAGAAGATCTGCACACCACCCACTTTCCAGTGGCCAAACATACTCCAGCTTTAAAGGCAGCCCAGTTATCTTCTTGAGAGCACCCCAAGGAGAACAAGCTGTGCCATCTTCCAGTTCCCCTGACTACTGAGTCAACCACAAAGAACATAGTCAACACCAGTACACTTGTGTTCATTGTGGATGCCAAGGTCAGCAAGTAACAGGCTGTGAAGAAGCTCTGTGACATTGACATGGCCAAGTTCAACACCCTGTCAGGACTCCTGATGGGAAGAAGGCACATTTTCAACTGGCTCCCAACTACAATGCTTTGGATGTTACCAACAAAATTGGAATCATCTAAACTGAGTTCAGCTGGCTAATTGCTTTTTTTTTCTTTTATTGATTTTAGAAAGAGGAGAAGGAAGGGAGAAACAGAGGGAGAGAAACATCCATTGGCTGTCTCCTACACATGCTCTGACTGGAGACCGAACCACAAACCAGTCATGTGCCCTGACTGGGAGTGGAACCCATGTCCCTTCAGTTTGAAGGACAACACCCAACTAACTGAGACAACCAGCCAGGGCCTGGTGGTTAATTCTAAATATAAAAATTTTACAAAGTAAAAAAATAAGATGTGATATACACACACACACACTATATATATATATGTACACACATACATACACAGTGGAATATTATGCTATTATGAGAAAGAAGGAAATTTTGCCACATCCAGCAACATGGATGGACCTTGAAGGCATTATGCTGACTGAGAGAAGTCTAAGAGAGAAAAACAAATACTATATGATGATGTCATTTATATTTAGAATCTAAAAAATAAATAAATAAACTCCTTAAAGCAGAGGCTGGAGGGTGGGGGAACTGAGGGGATTTTTTTTGTTTTTGTTTTTTTCTTTTTTTTTTTAATTTTATTGTTGTTGTATTACATCCATCCCCTTTTTGCTCCCCTCTGTCCGAGGGGATGTTTTTTAAGACTACAATAGATGATAAGTAAATCTTAGAGCTGTAATCCACAGCATAATGACTAGTTGAACAATATTGGATTATTAACTCCAAAGGTTCTCAAAGACAACATCTTAATTGTATTCACCACAAAAAAAAATAAAAGATGAAAATTAGTTGACATGACAGAAGTGTTAGCCAACACTATGGTGATAATTGTATCACAGTATATAAATGTATCGAATCAATGCACTGTACACCTTCAACATACACAGTGTTAGATGTCATTTATCTCTCTCTTCCTCCATAGAGAGATAAATGACATGTATATGTGTAAATATCTATATATAATTGATATCTACATATATATAATTTAACATCTATATACATATATAATAAATAAATAAATAAATATATATATATTTGACATCTATACATAAAAATATATATATATGGTTTTGTTCACATGGCCTTTAAGTCACGTGAGTTACCAGTGGACTTGAAACTCATGGTAACTCAACTCTATTTTAAATTATAAAATCAATACACTGTAGAACATTGGAAAATAGAGACCAGCACTCTCACATGTTAAGTTGTTATCTTCTAGTATTTTTCTACATCCTTGGCTTTCTTATTTTATTATAATGTTATAATTCTAGTATTAAAATATAAATTATTTTATCCTATTATTTTACTTAAATGTTATTACAGCCATCATAGTCATCATTTTTAATGGTAACAAGAAAATATTGTGGATATACACAATTGTGTATATCCCACATTTGTTAGATATTTAGATTGTTTTTCATTTCTTGCTCTGGCCAGGTGGCTCAGGGTTGGAGCAATATCCTGTGCGCCAAAGGACCTGAATGTTACAACTGATCAATGTTTCTTTCACCTCTCTCTCTCTCTCTCTCTCTCCTCGCACCCTTCCTCTCTCTCTAAAATTAATGAGCACATTCTCAGGTAATGATTTTTTTTAAATAATCATTTCCAATAATGCTGCACTTCATCTTCAGGCATGTAGAGTTCTTTCATAGTTTATAAATTCCCTTGAATAAAATTCCCAAAGGTTGAATTATTGAGCCAAAGAAGAAAAAAACATTTCCATGATATTTAGATATTTAATAAAGATTTATTGATGAACAAATGAATATAAAGGAGGATCTTTTTTAATTTTATTTTATTGTTGTTGTTTTTTTGTTTTATTTTGTTGTTGTTGTTTTTTAATTTTATTGTTGTTGTATTACATCCATCCCCTTTTGGCTCCCCTCTGTCCCCCTCCCCACCCACCCATTCCCCCCAAAGTCAATCCCACCTGTTACCCATGTCTAATTTTATTGTTGTATTACATCCATCCCCTTATCACTCCCCTCTGTCGCCTTCCCCACCCATCCACACCCCACCAAAGTCAATCCCACTTGTTGTCCATGTCCATGGTTCTTCCATACTAGTTCCTAAGGAGGGTCTTTTAAAGCTTCTGAGTTTTAGGTCATGCTTAGTAGACTCACTACTTGTAACGATCAGAAAACTGAATCAGTACATCTTAAAAGTTCTCATCACAAGAAAAAAAATTGCTCACTATATTGTAACAGGTGTTAACTAGACTTATTGTGGTAATCATTTCGAAATATATACAAATATTGTATCATTATGGTGTACACCTGAAACTAATATAATGCTATACGTCAACTATACCTGAAATTTTTTTAAAAAGAAAGTAGAATCTAAATTAAACAGGAAATAGTTTATTACCAGATATATGACTGCATACAAAACTGGGAAGATCAGGGAGTTATGTGTCATGTTAACCGTCAGGACTAACACAGCCAAGAGAAATGCCCAACCGTATATTTAGGACTGTTTCGACCAACTCCCACTCTTCAGTCTAAGATGATAGGGACAGAACAGCGGTCCCCAGAAGATTCTGTTTCTATACATGGGGCTTTCACTTCATGTTGCTTGTAGGTGTCACATCAGTGTGCCTCCTTGACTAGATTACAAGGAAAACCCAACTGCAGGGGTGTATGGGAAACATCATAGAGTTTCAGTTTCAGTATTGTGGGAACACATCATAAAAGGCACTCAGAGAGAGTGGTTAAAAGCTAGTTACTAGTGTCTACCACAAAATTATAAAGAAGAAAAGGGAGTGTGGAAAGAAAGAGAAACTCTATTATTCTCATAGTTTTACTGTTAGACTTAGGTTCTTAATCCAACTTGAATTTATATTGTGTATGATGGGGATCTGATTTCATTTTTTCCAAAGAATAGCCAGTTATAATTTAGTAAATAATATATTATTTTTCTACTAATTATTATTTGCCAAGCTTTTCACATATTAAATTTGAATTCTGTAATCTTTGTTCTTTTTTACTAGTTTGTTTGTGCAAATTATAAACTACCAAAACTTGTTTCCTTAAAAATACACTTTCTGTTATTATTTTAAAATAACATTTTCTTCTCAGATGAAGTTTAGAATCAGTTTTTCAGCTTTTCTTTGTTTGGTTATTTTATCCATTTGGGGGTTCAATTGGAATTGCAAAAAGTTTTGTCTTTATTTAGGGAGAAAGTGACAGCTTTACCATGTTACCAGTAACATAGTAGTCTCTCTAGTTGTTCAAGTCTATCTTTATGCCATATAGTTTTCTCTACTATAGTTGAGAATAACTAAAGTTGCTCGTTATTATTTCTATGTTTTTTAGTTCAGTTGTTGCTATTGTAAATTTGATCTTTTTGCCATACTGTTTCCTAACATTTATTTCTGGATATATAGAAATGTTATTTTGCATATATTTACCTTATATCAGCTATCTTATTCATTCCACTCACTTCATTCTTTTAAATTTCCTATGTAGACAGATATATCACCCACATATTATGCTAATTTTATCTTTTCCCTGTTGCCAATATGCCAAATCCATTGTGGTGTTTTGGTAAATAAAGTTTTGTTGATACTAGCCATTCTTGTATACATATTATCTACAGCAATTATTTCCTTACAACAGCAGACTAGAGTAGCTGTGACAGAAACCATTTAACTTGTTAGACCTAAAATATTTACTCTCTGGCCCTTTATAGAAAAAGTTTGCCAAATCCTGCCATAGATTATCTATAAATTTAAGATCTTTTTTCTGAACTTTTCTAAGACCACCTAACAAACATAAATAATAGCAATAATGATGAGTATCTCTGGCTTATGTCTGACTTTAATAGGAACATTTTCTGTGTTTTATAATTAAAATAATCTTTACCATGGGTTCCTGAGAGGTTTTTATCAGGAATAGATGTTGGATTTTACCAGCTGCCTACTCATCATTCCTTGAGGTGATCATATGAGCTATCATTTAATATTTAATGTAGTGGACTACTCTGTTTCCTACTGGTGAGCTGTTCTTGTATTCCTAGTTATTATATGTTTTTATTTTAATATACTCTGTAATTAATTTTCTAAAATTTTATTTGGGATTTTTGCATCTATATTTACAAGTGATATTAATTTATTTTCTTATTTTTTGATTGTTTTTTAATAGCAACCTATTCTCATTGTCATCTTAAATTTCTCTGAAGACAAATACCCATTGAAATTCTTAAAAAACCTCTTTCTATTTCTTTCATCAACTGTTTCCTCAAGTGTAAGTATTCTAAGTCAAGATCCTAGGTTCTTGATTTTCCTCAAACATTTCATGACCCTTGGTAACTGATTCATAACTTTAATTGAAGAATTAGAATAATACAGGAATGTGGTATGCATTTACTTGGCAGCTGTGACAAGCCTTTTCCTTGACTAGGAGGCTAACTGTAGCGTTCTATAGATCAATGTGGGGCTTGATAGACAAGCAACTTTCTCTTATAGTCTGGATAACAATGAGACCATAAGTTTCAGCTTTGCTTGAGTGCTATTTGCTGAGAACAGTAAAGCTTTGTGCTGGGGGTGGAGCACCTGAGGGTTCTTAGTGTGAAGGTTTCTCTTCCCACTCCATTCCGATTGATTGGTTGATTGATTAATTGAAAGTTGGCTTGTTGGATTGGGGTCTACCAGTCTGTTATGGGGCTCTAAACTTTCCAGGCACTGCTCTGCTTGTGTTGGGGAGCTCAAGTCCCACCATAGGAACCTGAGATGTTGCCTACATTATTGAAGGCAAGCATTCCTGCTGAGTTTAAACTGGGGACAATTGTAGCATTTCATTGCTCCTTGTGTCAGAGAACTCAAATGGCCCATAGCAGTCAATCTTTTAAATAAAAGTCTCCAAGTGTAATGATAAAATAACTAATTGTAATTAATAAATTATTTATTTTAATTCTGATGAGTAGATACAAGGTTTAAATTCTCCATAGAAAAAGCATTAACCTTTTTTTAAATTATATTACTTATTATTTTTAGAGAGAGGGGCAGAGAGGGAGAGACATCAATGTATGGTTGCCTTTTGCCTGCCTCCTGCCATGGATCAGGCTGGAGACCTGGCTTGCAACTTGGTTATGTGCCCTGGCTGGGGATTCGAACCAGCAACCTTTGGGTTTGCAGGCCGGCACCTTATCCACTGTGCCACCAGCCAGGGCATTAACCTTTTTTAATTAAAAAGACTATAATTTTTTCGTTAATTTTTAGCTTTTGCCATCTCTTTATTCTCACCTTTAGGTAACTAAGGACTGACATTTGGGCTTTTTCTTTTTTAATGCACTGAATTTTGACATGCACTTGTCATTTACCAGATGTATGCCCTTGCATGAATCACACTTATCTTAGAGACTCCATTTCTTCACTTGCAAATTGGGATGACGCAAAATATTTTGCAGAGCAGTTGAAAGGATGAGGACTTCAGCATGTGAAGCATAGCATAGTACTCAACACTTTACAGATGATAATTATGGTGATTATTTGTTCCACTTCCCTACTGCTTCTAACAAACTGCACCAAACTTCATGCTATAAATGGACACTTTTATTATGGTCATGGATCTTGTGTCAAGAATTCGGACAGGCTATAACCGGGCAAGCTTGTCTCAGCTCCACGGTGTCTGTGATCTCAGCTGGGAAGATGGAACAGCTGGGGGAGACCCACCCTGCTACACACCAGGCTCCTCTAGAAAGTTTCTTACTCATTTGCCAGGCCACTAGGCTGGGCTGGGCTGGTACTGGTGACTGAGGTGCCTTCTGTGGCCCCTCCAGGTGGCTCAGCCTTCTCAGCATGGCCACCAGGCTCTTAGAAAGAATGTCTGGAGGGAATTCTGAGAGGTTTGAGGGGTGGGTGGCCTACCCTCCAAAGCTACACAGTGTCACTTCCATCATACTGCCTCCATCAGAGAAACCGCTGCCTGCTCAGATTCAATGGAGGGGACTTAGACTGTATGTCTTAATGGGAAAAGTGTGAAAGGAACTGGAAGCCAACAGTTACCATCATTCTTATACTGTTGATATGCTTTTTGTAATGAATAAGGAAAGGAAGTGCTTCATAATCCTACAGGGATTGAGTGACTAGTCCCTTGGAGAGGTTATGTAGTGCCCAGGGCAGGAACATTAATGGTAAAAAATGAGTTTGATTCCTCAATATTTAAGGTTAAACATCAGATTCTTTTTCATTCTGTTCCTTTAAACAATAAAAAATATGGTCATTCCTCATGCATATTTAACGTTGAGATAATGTAGGGTATAGCAGCAAATGCCTGCTTTCCTTGCCCGTCACAAGCACTTTTTGTCTGGGCTGTAGGTTTTGGTTCTCATAATCCCCCCACTTTCTGCACTTGTATGGACCTTATTTATTTGTTTGGCCATCTGCTTATACAGCAGTGGTTCTCAGACAATAGAATCACATGAAAGGCTTGTCGAAACATACATTATTGGTCCCCACCTCCACAGTCTCTGATTCAGTCATTTTTGGAGTTGGACCTCAAAAATTTACATTACAAACTGTCTGGGTGGAGATTCTGAAGTTGCATGTCTGAGGACCCCGCACTGCTGCAGCAGAAATCCAAAGGTTAGCGTTGGATTACTGACCTACATCAACCTGCCTGCCACACGCTCTAAAGTGTCTGACAGTCTTCTGATGAGATACCCCCACTGTGGAAACAAGGACAATGACAATACACACCACCATTACCACTTGCTGTGCGTTTAGCATGTATCAGACCTTTGGTAAGCCATTTGCACACATTATCATATTTAACCCTTACAAAAACCCAGTGAAATAATCCCACATTACCGCTTTAGAAACTGAAGCTATTGAGGGCAAGTAAGTTTCCCACGCCACAGGGAGTGCAGGGCTGAACCTAGATCTTTCAGAATGCGAGTGCGTGCTCTTGATCCTATCTGCTGTACATCCCACTGTCTTCTCAGGCTGCCAAAAATAAAAGTAATTGTCTCTTCTCTGATCCCCAGGTATTTTATTTATGTCTGTTACATTAGGGCTTTACAATATTATTTTCCTGTCAGTCATCCTCTTTAGAATGTGAACTTCATTCATTTCATTTAACAAATATGCAAGGTATGGATTCTAGCAATGACCATAGAGTGTGGCAGAGAATTTACATTTCCTAAATGCTTCTTGAGCTAGTGAATGAATGAATGAATCCGCAAGTGGAAAATCATGGTTAAAAACTAACATTGTGTATGCTCATGAGTTTAGGTGAAAATAAACTAGTGATTGCTATGTGTGTGTGTGCCACCCATCTCTCTAGGTTTTATGCTAACCTAAGAGAACAATTGGGAAATACGGTGATTATCTAGCCACCCTCGATGGTGTGTCTGCAACTCCAGCTCATGGCTCTCCCTGGCTCACTCCCGGCATCTTCACGTGAACTCTCAGGCAGGACTGTCCCGTGCCAGGAAATCCACATACTATTCTGTCTATGACTCCCGGGCCATGGCCCTGATGCCGTCCCCGAAGGTTACGTGTTGTTCTTGTTGTGACTTCACTTTGCCTTTCCTCAGGTGGCAGCTCTCCCTTTCTCTGTTGATCCCTGTGCTATTAGCATGAACGTAGCATTATTCTGGACAGTTCCAATATTATCCATAAAACAGACATGTATTCTTGATTTCTTCAGGGTCTTAAAGATCCAATCTATCTTTTTAAATGTTCTACTCTTTCTTTCAATTTATGACCTTCCTAACCCACCAAATACAACCCAAGAACATCCCTGCAGCCAGGTGGGAAAGAGATGGGGTGAGAAGATGGATCCAGGTCAGGAGATGGCTGACTCTAATAATATGGCATGCTGTAATCACCACCGTTTTCCTCTCCCAAAGCATTATGGGATGTCTGTTCTCAGATTGTGTTTTTGCACAAGGGATTTCCAGGTTTCCTGGAGGCTAGACAAATGGCTGCTCTTTTAATTGCTTTATGGTATTAGGACCCATACTTACTGTGCTCTCTCATCTAAGCCAGGCCCTGTTCTGTGCATTTTGCATGTATTAACTTCTAGAGTTCTCACTTTGACCCTGTGAGAGAGCTTGTTATCATGCTTTTTTCAAACATGGAAGGAGGAAAGCAGAGAGGTTAAGTAACTTGTCCAAGGTTACATAGGCAACAAGAGGCACCAAATGCTGTTCTAGACTCTATGTCCTTGTGGGAGGGTGTTATCTGTTCTGCGGTGGCTCAGAGGTCCCCCAGCCCAAGGCCCACCTTGGTGGGCCCTCATGTCATAAGGGAAATGCATACAAAATAGAAGTTCACCACACTGTACCTCAGCTACTTATGGAAGATGAGTTTGGAGGAAAATGTAGGTGGTTTTGTTTTATTTTAAGAGATGAATCATCCTGAATGTGGGGGAGTAAAAATTCAGTTCCTTTTATACTTTAAAATAATAAAAGAATTAAAAGTATTGTCAGTAGCATCTTTGAGGGAGAAAAGAGAAAATTTACTAAAAGAAATAGGGAAAGAATTAAACCTGGGTTGATGATGAAAAATTTTAAATGTACCTCTGACATATTTTCTGATATAAATTTTCGGCGTGGTATGTTTCACCCTCAAAGATATTGGACACGTGAACAATCACAGATTGGCTGTAAATTCTTGAAAACATAGAAAAAGAAACGGGACACACACATACTGCTTGAGCTCACTAATGCAGCCTTTATCACACTTGACTTATCTTCACCAGCAGCCCCCATCCTTGGTGGGTTTGGTGCCAGGTGCAGAACGTTGACCAAGATGCAAAAACAGTAAGTGCTTCACCCCACAGAAAAGCACGAATTGGTTGATATTTTCAACTTTATTCTTAAGCCATGCTGCATATATTTTTTCTGCAAATGAAAACATCTGGCTCATACCATCATGTCTTGAAGGGAAAAGTAAACTATAAATTTCCAATAATAGAGAACTGATTAAATGATGGTGCAATGCATCCACATGAAAGATGCTTGGAACCATGAAAATTACTTTTGAAGGAATTCCAAGTGATAGAGAGGAAAGCAATTTTACATTATCCATGGACTCCGCCTTCTCAGAAACATTGTCTGTGTTCTTATCTCTATTTCCCACTCACTTCTGAAGGTGTCTATTTGGCTTACCACTCTCAATGTTCCTCCAGAGATAACCAGTGGCTTCTGTGTGGTGAAAAACAAAGGTCATTTTTTAACTTTCATCTTGAGACCATTCAACAATGTCATCATATTTCATTGGTTAATGCATTCATTTTCTGTTAGGTGTGAGGGACGCTGCATTAAATGTTCCAAAACATTTTAGTATGTAGCATGCAGTTGTTTATAGAGTTATATATCATTTTGTCTTAATATCACAAATAAAATATGAGTTTTCACTTCTTCAAACTTAAAATCTCAAGATTCCAAAGTAAGAATCTAAGATGTGCAGAGTTGCCTGGACTCTTGACTGTCCAGTACCCAAGCCCAGAGTCTTGTTCCTTAAAGCCTTTGAAGTTTGCAATAGAATTTTTTAAGTTTGTCAAAGAAAATTCTGAACTTTCCATACTTCTTGTTTGTTTTAAAGACTTATTTCTTCTTTATTATCTTATGTATTGATGGAAGTTAAACAACTTCTCTTGAATTCCAGCTAAAAAAGTGTTAGGTAGGCATTTGGTCTCTAAAAGGTAATTCTTCATGATGCATAAACCTGTCATATCATTCCCTTTTGACTGAAAATTTCAATCAGCTTCGACAATTTTTGCTGCTATTAATTGCCTGTCCTGGTCTGTGAATGACAGTCTTCTTCAGACAATATATTTTTATTTCAATACTGCATTATTGTGAATCTTTTTGAAAGCTTTTTAAATGATTTGGGATCCAACTTTAAATCGAGTTGAAGTGTGTGTTCTGCTCCCAGTACAGATAACTCAACTTAAATTACAATTACATGAATAGATACCTTTTCTGCTTACTCAGTTTGTGCATTAAAAACTACATCATATCTTATTTCTGTTGGTGGTAGCTGAATTTTTTTTTTTCTTTCAACATTTTGCTTTATTTTGAGTCTCTTTTCTTTTTCTTTTTCTTTCTTTTTTTCAAATTTTATTGTTGTTGTATTACATCCATCCCCTTTTTGCTCCCCTCTGTCCCCCTCCCCACCCAGCCATTCCCCCCAAAGTCAATCCCACCTGTTGTCCATGTCCATGGTTCCTTTATACTAGGTTCTTGTCTAAACTGCTCCCCTTCCTTGCCTCTGCCTTCCCCCTCTCCCCAACCCCTTTCCCCCTGACTACTGAAGGCCTATTCCTTGTATTCATACACTTGGTTCTGTTTTGCTTGTTGTTAGTTTTGCTCATTATTGTCCCGTAATGGGTGAGATCATATGATATTTGTCCTCACTGAATTTTCTATTTTACTGGATAAATCATGATTTCAGAGGCATTAAAGTGTAAAAATATGTTTTTGAATTGAAGAAATATGTTGCCTTTGTCTTTCCTTTTGATTTCAGTGTTTTCTGATGTTCTGCCATAATTTAAAGACTTGTTGGCCAATAAGAAGCAATCCAAAAACAGACCGTGAGTCCTAGGATAGCATTAGAGTAGATCCAGCACTCTACTGGCTTCATGTTATGGAATATTCCACTCCTGGGGGGCTATGCTTTCTAAGCAAAGCCTGGATTATGTGTTCTGCTTAGTGCCCAAGCCTCAGGGGACATGCCTGGTTCTCACTACTCCAGTGATGGCCAAGACCATGACTCTTAATTCTTCAGAATCTTTAGTAGATATGCCCCATGAACTCTTGGAAGTTAAAAAGCCATTTGACACTAATATGCCCATGCTTGGATATTTAAGAATTCCAGCAGTTGCTGAGGGAAATCTTCCTTGCACCAGAATACATTGGTCTTCACTGCCAAAACAACATGAAAAATTGAACCCAAAGTGTTTTAGCTTCCTCACCTTTATTCTTTTCCACTTTCAACTTGGGAGTCTGGAAGGAAAGAGGAGAAGACCAATTTTTTCTTATCAGCAATCAAAATCTTATGACTACCAGATAATTTCCATCTCAACCTCTTTATTAAGTGAGACGTCCAGACCCAGGCTCTGCTTTCTTCTCCTTTGACAAGAGGTGGATCTCAAGGTCATAGCTGAAAATGGACCCTACATGTTTTTTATGAGAATTAGATGAGATAACATATCAGCAGTGCAGAGCATAGATATTTTTTTTACATTGTCTTTGCCTGCCTTTACTTTTCATTCTCCCCACTCTCTCTTTCTTTTTCATTTTGCTTTGCTTTCTTAAATTCAGGTCTTTCTGACTTAAAAGACTTTTTCTTTCTTTCAACTTTTAATTTTGAGGTGTCAAAACTTCAACAACAATAAAAGTCAGAATGACCACCTATATTGTCTTCATTCATATTTATTAATGTTTATATTTTATCACATTTGTTCTATATGTTTTTGCCACTTATCTCTTAAGAACAGACATCTCTTACACAACCACATGATAATTACCACACTCAGGAAATTTAACAAATCCAATATATTTTTCTGATTTATAGTCTATTGTCAACTTTTCCAAAATTTTAAGATCTCAGATCCATTATTTTATTCATTTTCCACATTTCAGTGACATCTTATTGATTTCTCTTTACTAGCTAGACTAGAGCGAAACATGTTGGCTGCAGTGGTAGAGGTGATGCCATGTCCTTAGTCTGTTACATCAGGAGCACATGATGTCAGAATGCCTCATTCATGATGATTTCAAGTGTGATCATTTGGTTCAAGTGTGTCCACCGACTTTAAAGATATTACCTTTGAAAAGTGTTAAGTTATATGTTTCTCTGTGTCATATACTATTTCACTTCTGAGTTCTGTTGAGCATTTTGGGTCATATTCAACCACTCACCTCCCATTTACCCTGGAGCTCAGCAGAGTTGGGGGGTTATACTCTGAGTGAATATTAATACCCAACTGTCTTTCACCCATTGGTGTCAACATCCATGTTTATACTTGTCACCCACTGCAGTGGTTATAGAGTAATTCTGTCTTTTTTTTAATCTGTCTCTCTTCATTTCTCCTCCAGTGCTCTGCCATAAGGCATTTGTTTATTCAAAATACAAAAATATTCAAATACTTGTGAAGGTCTTCCATGACCAAGGCAGGCACCATGCTCAGCATTAGGAATGCAAAAGGGTCCCTTAGCCTTGTGAAGCTTAGGTGACTAGATTACATTTCATGTTTCTTAATCATCCATCATGTAGCTACTTTCTGGGAATCCAACAGTAAATAAGACAGTCAAACTCCTATCCTGTGAGGCTTACATTCTAGTTGGTAAGTGAAGAGAGAATATAATTAACTGCCTGAAAAGTTTTCCCCCACATTTTTTGCTGCATATTCTTTAATCACCTCTCCATCTGAGGATGAATTTGAAATATAATTTTCTGTGGAGGAAGGACATCATTTCGTTTTTTCTCCTGCACAGTGCTCAACATTAATTTTATTATTGGTAGTTTAGAAAAAGTTAACTTCAGTGTCACACACAGCTCTCTCTGGTGAGGCCTCATCTGTGACTTCCTCTGTGGTTTCTAACGCTGGCAGTGCTTCTTGCCCAGGAGCAAGACTTCAGAGAACGGAACATTTACTCCCTCTAGATAGAGCATGACACCCTATGGGCTCCTCATGGCCCAAAAAGTAGCTGGTCCAGCTCAGCCAGGGCCATACAACTTTCAGTTTCTGCCTTCTCCCAATTGCTTGTCTGGTCCTGAGGGTGATGTAAGGTGGCCAGAATGAAGTCTGCATCATGGTGACCCCATGCAAGGAGCACAGTGCAACAGTGTCTCCTTCAGATCTTCTCCCTGGAATGAAAGATGGGGTCCACAGTCCATGAGGTCTACTGTGGATCCAGCTCTGGCTGGAGTCCAGGTGAAGCCCACCAGCTTCAGTCCAAGCCCTGGGACCCCTACCAGGGTCATCTCCCAGCAGGAACAGTGTTCCAGGCTGCTGCTGGGTGCCAGGAGAGAAATGCAGCCTTAGAAGAGGTCTATAAGTGAGGAGCCCTGAAGCTTCACATCAATTGGCCTCTGTTCAGAACAAAAGCAGAGGAGAAAAGCTTTCATGGAAGCCAAATGAACAAAATATTTCCAATACAGAGGGAACTGTGCAAGGTGTTAAATGATATTTGTTTAAGATGCTAACAATCAACCATTGAATTAGCAACATGAAGGTTATTGGTAATCCTCTCACAGTTTGGTGGCATGGTGGGAACAAAACTCCAATGGGGTATATCTTAGTCATAAATACCATAAATTGTGTGGCTTAAACAACAAATGGTTATTTCTCATGGTTCTAGAATCTCTGATGAGTCCAAGCTCAAGGCCCAGGCAGATCCTGGGTCTGGGGAGCACCTGTGTCCTGGTTTGCAGAAGGCTGTCTTCTTGTATATTCACATGGTAGGGAGAGAAGAAGCAGGCTCTCTCACATCTCTCCTAATAAAGGCACTTATCCCAACAGGAGGGCTCCATCCACATGACCTAATAAGCTCTCAGAGACTCCATGTACAAATACTATCACATAGGGGATTGGGGTTTCAACATATGAATTTGGGGTGTTGATAACACAAGCATTTGGCCACAGCAGAGTAAATTCAAGAGAAAAATGGAGGCAACCAGGGAATAGTGTATATGTCGTATAAACATTAATGTCCACCATTTTTATTTACAAATGAGTGAATATTTTCTATTTGTATCTCTTCAAAAAAAACCTAAATTATGTTGTCACTTCAGTTTCATGTTACAGTAGATCCTAAATACAAAAGCAGTTCCCCATTTCAACTGCAGTTGCTCAAAAAAATAAAATAAAATAAAAAGGGAACTTAAAATCTTATCTTTTTTCAACCCAAGTGAAACTGGTGAACAACTTGTCTCCTCAAGAAGATGGACAGGTGGAAGAGAGACTATTATGTTCGGATGTGCTGACCTTTGTTTCTGTGTCACATGCTGTTTACCTCTGAGTCCTGTTGAACATTTTTGAGTCTTTTACATCTGTATCACTCCACTCTACATTCACTCAAAAGCAAAGCAATTTGGAAATAGTTAATTTTAAAATAAAATCGTACTTTAAAAATATGGTAGCTCACTTCATGTTCTACGTATATATGTGACTGTTTCCACACTGTAATAAATTCTAAGGCTTTTCAAAGCATCTCCTTAGTGGCTTTTAAATCATTGAAATGAATCCTCCTATGTGATGATGAATTTTTCATTTTTAGATGTTTGTTATGTAACTTTTGCCATCACAGTATTGCTTAAAAAAAGAACCATATTGTTTCAGCTGTTCCTGTCGCATGATTATACACTTAACATATCCGCAGAGTCCACATTAATTTCCTTTCTGATCCTTGTGTTGGTCTGAATTCTTCATATGACCATAGTGATGATCCTATTAATTTAATAACTGTTAGTCTGTTTCTTAACATTTCACTTGTCTCAGGTGTACTTAAACCAAGTTAAGTTGTCATAAGAGATTTCTTCATTTTAGTTCTTTGTTGATTATGATTTGATATTATGTGTAAGTTCACAGATGCTTCTGTTTCCTGTTCATGTTACACAGAGGTTTTAGCTTCCGCCTCCCCCCAGACATTGCAAGAACCTTTAACCTTGTGGTGTGTTGTTCTATGAACCACTTCCTCTTGATAAGTGCCTTCGTTGCATTTGGGGGGGAAAAAATCCTACACTGAAGGAATAGGGTGAAATCCAATATTGCCAGTATTTTCCAATCATACTGCACTCTTGCAACTTCATAGTTTCCACCAGCAATTGGGACTATCTGGAATCTGTGCAACATATTTCATACTATGTATGATCCCTGTTGTAAACAAATGTTTTTTTCTAATTTACTCTTCTTTTATATCTGTAGTTGTACTATGTGGGCTTGACTTTTCTTCTCAAGAAAAATAAACATGATTTCTTTTTCAATTAAAAAAAATTACAATACCAAAGCAAATTGGCACTGACAGAGCCTCAGATTTTTTTAAATCTTTTTTCTCATTTTAGTTGTAGTTTAGTGTATAGTGTATAGTTTAGCTCTAGGTGCAAAACACTGTTCACCTGCACTCAGAGATACATGATAGGATGTAGGGTAAAAAAAAATGAACAGTCTCAATGCAAGAATGCAAACATTTAGATTTGCTACTCTTTAATACAGAAAGGCATATGGTATGTAGATAAAATCTCTTAGATAGTTTATCCTTGGCACATTGATGAAGAAAAATACTGTTGGAGAAAACCCACAGGAAAAAAAAATCTTACAAAGGTTTGTTTAGGCCTAGAACAATATCCGAAATCAATAAATATTTGTTGACTAACTTAAATTGCGTGACTTGAGGTAAGTTACTTCACCTCTGGGTACTTTAGTTTCCTCCTCTATAAGATGGGGGAAATAAAGTGTCCTATCTTGGATGTGTAAAGCACAAGGGCAGGGCCTCGCACAAAGTGAGAACACCTAATAGTTATTATTTTTACTATCAGGCGGATACGAGGAATGGGGAGAGGCCTCTTTCTCTCTCTCAACCCACAGCCGTTCTCAGAAGCAGCAGAGAGGGCTGTTTTTACCTTGGCAGATAAGTAGCAACTGTTCTGCTGGAATTTTGCAAATCAGTTCTAACATGTCTGAAATAAACTAAATGATCATTTTATTGATCAGAAAATCATTAAAAAAATTTAGTATCTAATTTTATTGTATGTTTTAAAAATTTTATTAAATTTATTGATGTGACATTGGTTAGTAACAATATATAGATTCAGTATCCAATTTTAAAATTCATTGTCTGTATATTGTATTGTATGTTCATGACACCAAATCAAGTCTCCTTCTGTCTCTATCCACCCTTTACCCTCTTTTACCTCCCCCACCCCTCTTTCCCGCTGGTAATCACCATAATGTTTGTTGTCTGCATCCAGGGTTTGGTTTTGGGTTTTTGGTTTGTTTGTTTGTTTGGCTTAATCCCTTTACCTTTATCACCCACCTTCCCAACATTCCCTCCCCTCTAATAGCTGTCTGTATCAATGAATCTGTTTCTATTTTGTTCATTACTTTGTTCATCAGATTCCATATATAAGTGTAATCATATAGTACTTGTTTCAGAAAGTCACTTTTTATATATCCCTGGCTATATCCTTTAAATATTTTACTAACAAGTATTCCTTTTTTTTAATTCTTTTCTAAAAGTTTTATTCCATTATTGGTATCGGTATCTCAGTTCAACTAAACATTATGCATAACTAAGAGCTAAAAAGATGAACTTTGCAACCATTCCAACTAGACTGTCCATGAGTTCATAACATCTTAATTGGGTGCCACAAGAAAGTAGACTTTTGACAAATAAACTCCTATAAAAATTGAAATAACATGAAGCTCTTTATAGTATTGATGCTGCCTGCCACAGAATGTATCATTTCTGTAAAGCCAAGAATTAACAATAACAAAAGAATAGTTTTAACCTTTTAATTTTATGAAGTTGTTAGATGCACTTTATAAAATCTGTATGAAAGTAGTCTTATTAATTGCATTTGTATTTTGTTAACTACCTTCTTACACTATACACAAGATAAACTCAAAATGTATGAAAGACTTAAATGTACAACTCAAAACCATAAAAATCCTAGAAGAAAACATAGGCAGTAAAATATTAGATATTTTTCACAGAAATATTTTTTCAGCTATTCCTCCTTGGGCAAGGGGAACAAAACAAAATTTAAACAAATGGAGCTACATCAAACTAAAATGATTTTGCACAACAAAAGAAACCAACAAAATGAAAGGACAACTCACTGAATGGGACAACATATTTGCCAATGATACACCTGTTAAGGGATTAATATCCAAAATTTATAAGGAACTCTAATAATCCAACACCAAAAACACCCCAACAATTCTAATTTTAAAAAATGGGAAAAGGTACACTTCTCCAAGGAGGACATAAAGATGGCCAATAGACATACGAAAAGATGCTCAATGTCACTAATCATCAGAGAAATGCAAATTAAAACCACAATGAGATATCATCTCACACATGGCAGAATAGCAGCCATCAATAAGCCAACAAACAAGTGCTGGCAAAAATGTGGAAAAGGGGGGCTTCTTGTGCACTGTTGGTGGGAATGCAGACTGGCGCAGCCACTGTGGGAAACAAAATGGAACCGCCTTATGACCCAGCAATTCCACTTCTGGGAATATATCGCAAGAAACATGAAACACTGATTCGAAAGAATATATGAACCCCAATGATCAATGCAGCGCTATTTACAATAGCCAAGATTTGGAAGCAGCCCAAGTGCCCATCAGTAGGTGAATGTATAAAAAAACTGTGGTACACCTACACCATGGACTACTATGAAGCTGTAAAAATAGCGGGAAATCTTATCTTTTGCAGCAGTATGGATGAACCTAGCAGGTAGTATGCTAAGTGAAATAAGGCAGTCAGAGAAAGGCAAATACTATATGATGATTTCACTTATATGTGTAATCTAATGAACAAAATAGAAACAGACTCATAGATACAGAGAACAGGCTGATACCTGTCAGAAGGAAGGCAGAAGGAAATGGGTGGGGGGAGCTAGGTGAAATAGGTGAAGGGATTAAACAAAAAAAAAACTTCATAGACACAACATATAGTGATTAACAGAGGAAAAGAGGTGTGGAGGCAGGTAGAAGAAGGTAAAGGGGAGATAAATACTGATGGAAGGAGACTAGACATTGGATGGTGAACACACAATACAATATACAGGTGTTGTATTGTAGACTTGTACACTTGAAACTTACATACTTTTATTAACTAATGTAACCCCAACAAATTCTATTTCAAAATAAAAATAATAAAAAATTAAAATATTAATAATATGTTGTCCTGACCAGTATGACTTAGATGGTTGGATGTCAGCCCACAAAGCCAAAGGTCACCAGTTCAATTCCCAGTCAGGGCACATGCATGAATTGTGGGTTCAGTCTCCAGTCAAGGCATGTAGGAAAGGCAACAAGATCCATGTTTCTCTTTCACATCATTGTTTCTCTCCCTCTCCTTGATCTAAAAATAAATAAGTAAATAAATGAATCTTTAAAAATACATAAATAAATAATGTGTTTTCCCAACATTCTGACTATAGTCAAATAAACATTTTGAAGAAAATTTGGAAACTACAATTGCATCAAAAGCAAAATTAATATAACCACATAAAATAAAATTCACATCAGCAAATACATGCACATACATACAAGTTCTGTCCAGAAGGTATTCAGCCATGTAATATGAAAAATAGAGATAGTTATTGAAGAAGATACAACATACAAGAAGCATTATACATAAAATAACTTCACCTCAGCCTCTTCAAAGTAGGCAACTTGGGACCTCACACAGTTCTCCCCATCATATTTTTCTGAATCTTCGATAGTTGTAAATCTTTTCCCTTTCAAAGGTTATTTTAGTTTTGGGAAAAGCCAGAAGTCATGGGTGATGAATCTGGGCTGTGGAAGGGGTGAATCACCTGTTTGATTTGATGTTTCTCAAGAAACCTTGAATGAGACATGATGCATGAGTAGGCACATTGTCATGATGAAGCACATTGTCATGATGAAGCTGCCATAGCTGAGTCCTTCTGAATCGTCTGAATAGTTTTTGTGGAGAAATGTTCAAGTTTAACACAATATTTGACGCAGGTTTATTGCTCTACTCAGTCATTTTGAACATGAATGCCACACAGTACACACATCCATTCAACAGCATTCTACCACCTCCACTGGCTAGGACAGTGAAGTCATCATTGTTCATGCATGGGCATTCCAGTCCATTCTCCTTGGCTGCCAGGTTACATCAATGTCATGTAAACCATTCTTGCATGAACAGTGGCTTGACCTTTTCTAGACGGGCCTCGTATAATTTATTCTCCAGTTTGAAACCCAATACAAGGCAGACACATAAAATTCCAAGTAAATAGCAAAACCACATAAGTATATTATAAATTATACATTAAACTTACATGGATAACCTGATATAATACTACATAATGGAGCTGTTCTAAATTGAGGTATAAATCTATGTTTATTAGTATTTACTCACTTGGAAAGCACTGTAAAAAGTGAGTGAGGTTCCACAAACCTAGATGACAGCTTAGAAACAAACTTTTTGTTGAATTGCTCTGATAGTTAGAGGAAACCTGGAACTTGATAACTTCTAAGGGCTATCCACCCTGGAATGCAGCGTCAGGCCTCTGTGTGTAATGCCGCAGGTCCCAGGTCTAGGGCGTAGGAGGAAGAAGGATAGCTTTCTATGCAGCCTGAGACCTGTGCTCAAGCTCACATTTTTCCCATTAGTTTTTAGGGTTACTTAGCACTTTTTAACATAAACATGAATAAGATCTGATCCTTCCTCAATAACAGCTCCCAGTCTGGAAAATGATTCTAACGTGGTAACAAAAAGAGCATGATGCAGTATAATAAATGCTATTATTGAATATGTAAACACCAAGGACCGTAGGCTATTTTGTTTAAATGTCACAACAATTCTATGAATTATATAGTATTCTCCTCATGTTACAGCAGAGGAAACAAGCATAGGAGGTTTAAATACATTATCAATGTTGTTGCTAGGACCTGGATTTACTGATTCAATTCCTGTCAGGCCCCAGGAATTCTCAGTCTACCCAGGGCTGGACCTCCCCACTGGGGTCTGCTAACTAGCTAGCCTTGAAGCTTATCTTGTTCCCAGCGCCCTGGATCACAGAGCCTCAAGAATAGCCACCATAGGGACCGAGCAGACAAGCATCACCTTTGGGTACACTGCCTCTTTGTTCCAGTGTGTATATAAGATGCCCTTACTGTAAGCTAGGCGCGTGCTGCTGCTGTACGGGGTGGAACAAACTGTGCACGGAACACCAACACCCCCAACAAGCCACAAGGCCACACAGAAGCAGGAGTGGGTGCAGGGACGCCCCAACTCTGAGAGCGTTAGCCTAAGTGCAGCTGTGATAGGAATGGAATAACTGTGTGTGGGGACACCAACACTCTAGCTAGCCTAGTGTGGTCATAAACCTGTGGCCTGCAATAAAGCATGTCACATCTCTTGAAAGCTCCATGTACATCCTTCACCAGACCAGAGGCCTCCCCACTATCAGAATCTACTGGTCCCAAAGCTCTAAGAGGACCCAACAGTTCCCAGATGCTACGGCTGGCAAATCACTCTACTGATTATAAAGACACCATCGAAATATTGTTACAATACAATAGCTGGCTTTTGAATAATAATAAATAGGATTTTATGAAGAAGTGGACAGAAGAGGACATTATTTGAAGGGAATAGCATATACAAGGACAAAGAATTTTTTAAAACCTGTTCAGACAGCGTCAGGGGCCTTGAATGGCGAGAGTTGAACCCTGGAAAGTAGGTTGTGGTAAATTATGAAGGACTTGAAAGACATGCTAAGACCTGAACTTTCTCCATTTCATCTTGATCAGTCATGGAAGGTTTTTGAAGAGGAGGATGACACATTCAAATTCGATTCTCAAGTCCCAGTGATGGTGGTTCGGCTTGATGGGGGATCTGGGAGGCTGCAGCCTGAAGGAGCTGATGATGGATGGAAAAAGGGAGGAGTCAAGAGTTACACCAGTGTTTCTAAATTGGACTAATAAGTGCATAAGGAGCATTAGCCAAATTAGAGTATGTGAAAGGAAAATGAACCAGATGGAGAATAATAATGAAAATGCCTGTTACATATTGAATGGGTTCTTTCTTGATCTAGATTCAAAAATCATGAAATTACTAATCCAAATAACAACGACTCCTGCATCCAAACAGAATTAAATATATGAGGTTAACTTTGCCATAGTTATAAAAAAAAAATCCTGCTTTATATATCAGAGTACTTAGGATAGATTTTTTTTTACCAGCTTTATTGAGATATAATTAACATAAAACACAATATAAGTTTGTGTACAGCATAATGATGTGATATATATATATATATGTTATGAAATGGTCATCACAATAAATTTATCTTACACACCCATCATCTCACATAGACATCATTTTTTGCCATGGGTAAATTTTTAAAATATGTATGTTTACATAAGAAATGTATGTAAGTGGAGAAGGGAAACTATTTGAGAATGAAAACTGAGGCTTAGGAATTGGAGCCTTAGGAAAGCATTGAGTACGGAGGGCGAATCCCTTGGAAATTCAGGGAATCTTTGGCAGGGGTTCAGCCTCTCTCCTAAGAACCCTTAGCACCCACTCTCCCAAAACAACAACAACAAATCCATCTGGTAAAATAATATTCTAGCTTTCTCTTTTACTCAACAATTTGTTGTTCTTCCCAGAACACAAAAGGAACTCAGAAATGACATACTCACAGAAAGATGTCAATTCCACCCAACATGATGTGCATATTGCTTGTTTTGCAATCAGTTACTTCACTAAGGCTACTCCACCCTGCCGTTAACCAGAATGACACTTCCAGCCCTCATAGCTGGGTGTTGCCTCTCTCTATGTCTCTCTGTCTCTGTCTCTCTGTCTCTGCCTCTCTCTGTCTCTCTGTCTCTCTCTGTCTCTCCCTCTGTGTCTCTCTGCCTTCTCTCTCTCTCTCTCTCTCATCTCAGTTTGACTTTGAAAAATACCACACATACAAATAGACACAGGCTTATTTTCTCACACTTATGACTAGTACTGTCCTTTCCAAAAAGAAGGTTTTCTTGCAGAGCAGGTTAGAGAAGTATGTAAAGTGATTATGTTCATCGATTAATACAAATTTATGAATTTATATTAATAATAGCCCTAACTCAAATGAATGTCTTATTATTTTCACCAGGAATGCAACTCTTTTAAACTGTGGCTCATTCCATAGCAGATTTACTTCTGACTAGATTTACCACATTTTTTTACGTTGTCTGCTTTTAGTATTTTCATATCAGCAGACTCTGGGGGAATGGAATGAAAGGGTTGGGGGAAAGATTTTCAAAGATGAATCTAGGAAGAGTTTTAGTAGAAGTTATGAGAATGTGCTGTTTTGAGTTATTTCCATCTTACATGTGTGATTCATTCTGGCATGTCCTTAACTGGCTCTGTGTCTGAGATGTGTACTGGCCGGGAAACTAAGGTCTTTGGGCTCTGTGGGTTTTTCTGACTCATAGATGCCATGTTTCTTTTTAAGACTTCATTCTTCATCATTTTAGTGCTTTCCCAAATTTACTGATGTAAGAGAAAATATCAATAGCAGGATTCTTCTTACTAGTATTGTCTTTGGTTCCTATGCATTTATTATAATTCTGGTTGGCAGTTTTGAGGTCAAAACATAAATCTGTTTTTTTTTTTCCACTTTGGATTACTTATCTCTTATGATGAAAATTTTGAAATATGTTAACACTAATGCTGTCAAGTTTTCCTGTTAATAATAATTCATCTGAAGGATTCCTCTATTTTGTCACATTATTGTACATGATGTTCTAATGAAAATAAATGGACAGTTTTGAAATTTTATTATTTATTCTGTTATTTTCCTCTTTTTAAAATGATGAATGGAATACCAGATTCATTGTTGAGCAGATAGCTTGTGAAATCCTGGGTACTTTGTTTACTGAAATACTTTCTTTCCCCCATGTGGTAGGCAATGTGAAGTAGGGAGGATATGAGTCAGATATTTTGTAAGCATCTCAGGGGATAAAACTACCTGGGAATGGATCCAACTTTGACTCCCCTCTTCACCTGCAGTTCTCTTGCCTTCTTCTAACTGCTGCAAACCCTAAGCCCAACAACCCACATAAAATAGGATGAACATCTCCCATGTTTCCCCACTGATGCTTTGGACAAGTGTCCCCTGACCTCTTAGATCTGCTTACACAGAGTCACACCTGCAATGTCTGTCTTGCCTGTCACTCTTGTACCTGGGTGCTCACCTGCCTATCTGTGGGATGTGACCCTAAGCATTTGCTGAATGGCTTCCTTAGATTCCTCCCTGCCCCATGGGCACGCACACCTGATTCTCTCAGGTGTGTCTGCCTGTCCCGTGGTATCAAAGACCTCTTGCATTTTAATTGATGCCCCCTTCCTGGACCTTTCCTGGCCAGCCCAGTTTCATAGCTGCCCATGCTCCTGCAAGATACCTCCTCCATGGGAAGCCAGAGGGTGTTCTGGAAAATTAATAATCACAGGGAGGAATGATAGTATTATGGTTATGGTAAAAAAATCTTTTTGAGCTACATACTGAAATATTTGTAAAAAAAAGTAATATGTTGTGAGTTGATCATTGTTAGAGCTGTGCAGTGGGTACATGAATATTATTATATTATTTTCTCTACTTTTGTATATGTTTAAGTTAACGTATGAAATTATCAAAACATATCCAGGCACACACACAAAGATTGTTTGGCTTAAATATTTCATGCTGATCCTCTACTCTTATCAGACTTGTTAGTTTAAACTGTAACTAGCATTAATCTCCTAATGTTGTAGAGCATTTAGGACCCTTAGAAATGATCTCCAGCAGACTCCTCATTTTACAGGTGAAGTATTGTAGTGAATTCGCTTTGCCAAAAGGCACACTACTAATTAGTAGCTGAAGGAGGCCTAGTAATCATGTCTCCTAATTTCCTAATCCAGCTTCGCCAAAAATGTTAGGAAGAAAGGAGCGAATTGCACCTCACAGGTGCACATAGTATGGTTTTCTCTCTTGGGCAGCTGCTTCATTTGTGTTAGGTGCAGAAAGGTTCTGATATAAAATATAGTATGATTTATTTCTTTCTCCTCATTTGATTGTGTCAACATTTTAGTTCTAAGTGTTTATCATCCCAATACTTCCAAATAAATGCACCAAAAGCTGCTATTCCAGAGAATCGTTTGGTAGAGATGCTTACCCGCTTCTGACATATTTCTGTGTAAATTTATAAGTGGTGGTGAAATTCTGCATCCCTCTCCTTCATAACCACAGGAGCATGACGCTTTCTCCCTTTCTAATAAGAGTGTCCTGTGGTGAGGTGAATTCCTGAACAAGGTCCACTTTGTCCACTTGGCCCCAAGGAAACGAGTTTAGTCTGGAGCAACAAAATCTGGTTGTTGTGCTGAGGCCATTTCCCAGGGTTTGGTTCAATCTTGGACCACGCAAATTGAAAAGGAATCTGTCATGGAATTTTAGGCTGAAGTGAACCTTCCTCTCCATGGGGCCTTCTCTTCTTGACTTGCCCACAGATGGGGCACTTTGAGAAAGACTACAAGGTGGGACAATTCTCCAGAGATCAGGCTTTGATGAGACTTTATACTGGGTTTCTTTCTTTTTCAGATGGGTGAATCCAACGATGATATCGACCAAATGTTCAGCAACTTGCTGGGAGAGATGGATATTTTGACCCAGGTAAATCCCCCTTTTTAACTTTGAAATTAGAAACAAAATGGGGCTACAAAATTTTATTTTAATGCGAAAAGAGAGCTATCTTTTTTTTTTTTAACTGAGCATTGACGATATTATATATTGCTGATGTTACTGTGACAGTGGTGGAAAAGAATAAAGCTTTTTTCCTGATTTTACCTGCATTCAGTTTGTTGAATACATTGGTCACACATACATTCTGCGGTGGCAGTTCTTATGCTCATCATGGACAGTCCGTTAGCCAACAGAAATTTTCCCAAGTGAAGTCCTCCTCCCACGACTACCACCACTGAACAATGCCTCTTGCACTTACCTTTATAGAAAGACTAGCTAAGAAAATTTAGCTATTTAGTAAATATTCTTGGCCAATTTTAAATGACTAAAAGGGAGTTACGGTGGCCTCTTCACACTCTTAAGAACTTCGTCCCCTCAAAGTAATATGACAGTGACTCAGCCATAGGCTCCAGGTCTAAGAAAGACCAGGGTAACTCAGAGATCAGTCACCATCAGGCTAAGTGGAGACCGAGGCTGCAAACCTGAGAACGCCTGTCCCAGGCTGCTGGTGGGTCTCCTCCTGTTCTCACAAGCTCAGAGCGCATTGCCTCCTCACTTCCTGGGTCAAGTATTGAAATGCAAATAACCCAATATTCCTAAATAAGATAGGAATCTTAAACTTTTCTGCAAAGCAAACGAAGTTATCATCTATGTTGTTAAAGAACACTGTGTAGTGTAGAAGTCATAGATGCATCATTGCAGGAAATATTTTCTGTTGTTTATCAGAATTATCTCATTATCATCATTCTCAGTTGACCTGTTTTGTTTCAGGATGTACTTTCTAGGCTCATTTTTCAGTTGTAATCTTATGTAGGGAGGGGGGATCACATAAAGCATTTTCCAATAGGAATGAATGCCATTTCTGAAGAACATTTAGAGAAAAACTCTGTAAGCCATAATCATTTTTGACTTAATAATTAACTTGGTGCAAAAATGTTAGTATCATGAGTAACTTTGGGGGACGGGGATGTGTTTCCACAGAGTTTGGGAGTCGACACTCTCCCTCCTCCAGACCCGAAACCTCCCAGAGCAGAATTTAACTACAGCGTGGGTTTCAAGGATTTAAATGGTAAGCATAATCATTTCTTTCCTAAACTAATTTGAAATCATAATAATGACTAAAATTGGTGTGACATTACAATTTGAAAATAAATTTAAGGAACCCTAGACATGATCATTTTTATAGCTCTGGGTTGAAGATTACATTTTTTTGAGTCTGGATTGAATTAAGAGAGCAAGAAGATACTGCTGCTCGTAATGAAAGGGAACACTATCCTTCACTTGCATGAAGTCTCAAAACTTGTATTTTTTAAGAAGTAAAGGGAATTTCTTACTTCTAAGCTTTTAGAATTATAAGGTACAGTAGAATAGGAAAATATTAATCAGCAAACATTTCAAGGACAATGTTTAACTGTTCATTTCATAATGATTGAAAATATATGAATGGGTGTTCCAAATGTAATATATTTTAATTTCTATGTATAACCAATATGTAATGATATAGTTGCTCTGTTTGACAATTTTCTTAAAGATTTTATTTTTTAAATTATTTTTAGAGAGAGGGGAAGGGAGAGAAGGAAAGAGGCATTAATGTGTGGTTGCCTTTCCTGCCTCCAGCTACGGATCTGGCTGGAGACCTGGCTTGCAACCTGGTTATGTGCCTTGGATTGGAATTTGAACCAACAACCTTTGGGTTCGCAGGCCAGTGCCTTATCCACTGAGCCACCAGCCAGGGCTCTATTTGACATTTTTTATTCTCCCTGAGAGTGTCGTGTTACTTTATGAACAAAAACCCCTCTTCTTGCTCTGTGTGGGTGGCTCAGTTGGTTGGAGTGGTGTGCCATACACCAAAAAGTTTCAGGTTAAATTCTAGATCAAGGCACATATCTAGGTTGTGGGCTTGACCCCATTTGGGGTGCATACAGGAGACAACTAATTGACATTTCTGTCTCTCTCTCTCTCCTTCCTCAAATGAGAATATATACTTTATACATATTCTTATTTAATGCAAAGACAATCTTTAGCTCATGTGCTATTCAAATTACAATGAATCTTGAAGTTATTTCTTCCAAATGAATGAGAATTCACTGCAACACTTAAAAGATATTTTCCAAAGACTGGTGGTGCCTACCAAAAGAGTGAAAAGCAAAGTAATAGAGAAACCCAGTTATAGAAATTCAGAGTTCCAACTTTTATTTCTGACCCTTCCTGGCTTTCTTGGTTTCTATTTATTTGGTAATTTTTTGATAAATGCCCAGATGCCAATGTCTCTTATGTATTTTTCCCATCTTCTTTTCTATTATTTGCCATATAAATGTATTATTGTTATCTATTATTTCAATCATAACATTAAATGAAAGAAAGAAAACTATGAACTACTTTTGCTTGGGTAACATTCATGAAGTTTCAAAAAAGCAATACACTTTGGTCAAATTATGACATTAATAGATAGCATATACTTGCACGTATGTACAATGAAGATTTGCCTCTCCACACTCATAGATGTGTTTTTTCTCTTTTTTCATAAGAACAATTAAGTTCTACTCTCACTTCAAATTTCAATTATATAATACAGTGTTATCAACTATGGTCACCACTAGATCCTCAGACTTTATTCATTTTATAACTGAAAGTTTGTACCCTTTTACTAGCTCTACCTCTTTCCTCATCCCCACCCTCTGCCCGTGGCAACTAGTACTCAAATATCCCTCTTTTATTTTTTAAAAGGTTTTATTTATTATGTTTAGAGAGAGGGGAAGGGAGAGAGGCAGAGAGGTAGAGATACATCAATGTATGGTTGCTTTTACCTGCCTCCAGCCACAGACCTGGCTGGAGACCTGGCTTGCAACCTGGTTATGTGTCCTGGCTGGGAATTGAACCAGTGACCTTTGGGCCAGCACCTTATTCAAATATTCCTCTTAAAGTAACTTTTTTCAGTTATTTTCAGGCACAAATGTTTGTTGTGATTATTAATGTGATTTTCCTATCAGAATCCTTAAATGCACTGGAAGAACAAGATTTAGACGCGCTCATGGCGGATCTGGTAGCAGATATAAGTGAAGCTGAGCAGAGGACAATCCAGGCCCAGAAAGAGTCTTCTCAGAGCCAGCAGCCTTCCGCACCCACAGAAGTGTCCAATTTCGCCGGCGCAGCCTCTCTTGGCTATGGAGCCAACGGAGCAACTTGTATGAGTCATTATGAGGATGACTTACCACCCCCACCAGCAGATCCCATGATAGACGACCTTCCTCTGCCACCACCACCTCCTGAACCTCTCTCCCAGGTATTGCGTGGGGCCCGAGACGGCAGGACCCTGGACCTCTGCTGCATCGTCTTCAGCTTTCTTCCGAGTGAGAGTTATGTTCCTAGTTCATGCTCTGAAAGCTCTGAGATGCTAAGAAACAAGATACTGAGTATGTGTATTGCAAAGGCAAAGTCCTCCAAAAATAAGACGCATAGATGTGTATGAAGAATGTATGAAGGCCATAATCAGGAATAATTATAGTTCGGCTAACATCTCTGTTTGTATGCAGCCCTTCTTGATCATGGTCAACTTTGGAAGGTCATATTTGATTAACGTGGGCATGAACTACGGAGCTGATTGATACATTTCTGAGTCCCTGGTGCTAGCCAAGCACATGAACAATAGACAGCATTTCTTACCCGTTCCTGAATTGCACTACATGGGATTTTGCTGAATTGGGCAGCCCTGTTCAGCAAGGCAAGGATGTATCCTAGAGTCACTTGTCATGTGGTTGGGAAGGGTCCTGTGGGCCGGCAGGTGATGAGGGCTTGATAGTAATACATTTGCAAATGCTGGGAAAACAACTAGGAAGTTGACTGATAGGGTTGTTACTTGGGACATTAACTTATAGCATGTCTCTCATAAAAGTAAAAAAAAAAAAAAAAGAACTTTTGATTTTTTTTCTTAGAGTGAGCCACTTTAAAAATATTTTAGAGTAAGAATCTGGCTTCATTTCCTGTGGCTTCCACATTTGTTAAACTGGGTAATGATCTTTGGTATTCATAAATATGACCCTAGGAACCCTGGAAATGCCTTTTGAATGAACAAATCTTAAACATAAATCAACCATTAAATCATATTCATTGCTCTATTGTTTATTTATTGTAGAAAAATTAATGAAAATTGGTGATCCATACAGAGCAGTGGCTCCTTTTTTACCCCAGTTTTGTTGAACTATAAGTGACATAATCATCTGTGAGGTTAAGGTGTACAATGTGATGATTTGATACACATATACACTGTGAAAAGATTACCACAATGAGTTGGTTAGCACCTCCATCACTTCACATACTTACCTTTTAGGCATATATGTGGTGAGAACATTCCGATCTACTCTCTTACAACTTTCAAGTATGTAATACAGTATTGTTTCCTATAGTTACTATGCTGGACATTCGATCCCCCAAATTTATGTACCTTATAAGTGGAAATTGATGCCCTTTGACCAACATCCTCCTGGCTCCATCAACCTCCACCCCTGTTCCTCTGAGTTCAACTGTTTTAGATTCCACATGTGAGATTACACATTATTTGTCTTTCTCTGTCTGTTTCACTTCACATAATGCCCTCAGAGTTCATTCATATTGCCATCAATGGCAGAATTTTCTTCTTCCTTATGGCTGAATAATAGTCTATTATGTATCTGATCTGCCCCCAAGCTATCAAGGGCAAACGGTTTTAATTATATTGACACATTGGCTCGATACTTTCAGGACAGGCCTGCACAAGCTTGTGGGGGGGGGGGGTGTACACTTATTTTTATAACTATATACATGTTTTATTTATTCATTCATCTATCACTCTGAACATGTAAGTGATTTCTTAGTTTGGGCTTTTGTGACGAAAGTTGCAATGAACATGGGAATGCAGATCTCTTCAAAATAGGGATTTTATTTCCTTCAGATATACATATGTATATCTTGAAGTGAAATTTCTGATTCATGTGGTACTTATATATTTAATTTTTTGAGAGGCTTCCATGCAGTTTCCCGCAGGAGCTGCACTAATTCATCTTCCCACCAACGGTGCACAACTGCCCCCTTTTCTCCACACCTGTGCCGTTCTCTTGCCTTTCTGGTGGTAGCCATCCGAACAAGCTGAGGCCCTCCCTGTAGGCTTCATGAAGATGCCAAGGCAGTCATGAGTCCCTCAAAGTACGTGCAAGGTTAAACCTGTGTGTGAAGCAACGGACGCCTATTTCTAAAGGGGGTTTGTGGCTCAAAACACACAAAAATAAATTAAGAATCCATGGTGTTAGAAAATATATATCTGCTTTCAAGGATAATTAGAATGTAACCAGAACAGCTCATTTTCTCATCATTATGAATATATGTAGGGGAGCCTTAATAATCCTAGTCTCAGAATATTAACTTGCAAAAAGTAAAGGGTTCAAGGCTCATAAAATTTTTAATTCTTTCTGATTGCTCATGGGTGTTAGTGTTTTTTGTTGAATAATAAGTTTAAGCTTGAATCTAAGTCTTAATTGGGAACTTATAAGGACTCCTTTAGAAACTTAATGGACACTAGAAATCCCAGAAACATGCATATTGATCCAAAAGAATGCACGTAATTTCAACTTGCAAAACCAAAACTTTATACCTATTATAGGATAACTCCCTACTCCCCTCTTCTCTGAGCCCTGGCAACTACTATTCTATGCTCTATCTCTATGAATTTAACAACTGTAAAGAGTACCAGAGATGGAGGGTGGTGATGTTTACACAACAATGTGAATGTATTTAATGCATTAAAACTGTACACTTGAAATGATTTAAAAAATGTATATAATTTCTGGAAGTTCTCAACCCCCTTGGGGTCCTCCTGTAGATCCCTCAGGTTGGAGCCCATGTTCAAGCCAAGCAGACATTTCTGTGGATTGAATATGTGAAGTTCTGTTAATGTCATCATTTCATCTTCTAAGTTACTCTTCCTAAATATAAAGGGTGACTGCCTCCTATGTTTCTGGGCTGGAGATTTCTGTTACGATCACTTAATTCTGAAAATTGATCAGTATAATTTCTCACCCCACAATACAGCCCCTTGATAACATAAAATAACTAAGACACCAGCAGTGGCACAGGTATTTACTGGCTAGTATTCTAAGTGGACTGTGTCTTGACGTTTTTACAGGAAGAAGAAGAAGCTCAGGCGAAGGCTAATAAAATTAAGATGGCATTGGAAAAACTGAAAGAGGCCAAGGTCAAGAAGGTAAATACGAATCACTTTTGCATGGGGAGGTTGAAATAATGGCATTTTGTTATATTCAATTATTAAAAAATAAAATTTCAAGTGGTGCTTTCCAAATAATTGTAATGTTTTAAATGTAAGGGGCAAAGATAAATTATATAGGCATTCTCTCTATGCCATCAGTTAGTTCATTTGTAGTTGATAACCTGGAGACTTGTCCTAGTATAAATGTGCAAGTTATCAAGTGTGTACTCACACCCAGGGAGCCCTCTCTGATTCGGCTAAGCTGGGAGCTATCAGCAGGTGGCGCCACCCCTGAGCCTGCCTTAGTTGGGTCAGAGCACAGCTTCTGTGGGCCTTGCTTCCCTGGGCATTTCCATGATTGCTTTTGTGCCTTTTTCATACCCCCTGAGGCAGCCTCCAGCCTTGGTCCCTGCCCTGGATGTCCAAATTATCTCCTAATGCAGCAAATGTTGATTGGCTAGTGTTCTGGTTTCAGAGTTGCATAGGTTTGAAAGACCTGCCCCAATCTATTTTCCTAATAAGCCTGCAATTTTATTGTGCATATCTTTGTAGCAAATAGGTGTTTCAGGACTACACACGCTGTACTATATAACAGAAACACCTGTTTTTAACTCAGTGGAAGCACATACTTAATTAAAGTTAATAATAGCTCATGGATAAATTAAAAAGTCTTATCTTATTTCAACTTCTGAAGCACTATACCATTTCTGAGGCCCTTACAGAGCTTTTCACATATAGTTAGGTGAATCATTCTTTTTATATAGGGCATCAGACTTTATGTTCACAGTCCCTTGAATAAAGGTATTCAATACATATTGACTGATATTCACTAAATATTCCATAACTATCCCTGGATCCAGACTTTCCAGGTTCATCTGGGAGCCTTTTCAGGTCAGTCTAGTTTCCATTCATTCCAAACATGCATAAACATCTTTACCATTATTCTGCCCTGTTCTTCCATGTGATTAAATTCTGTGATCATGCCCTCACTGGTGTGGCTCAGTGGACTGAGTGCCAGCCTGAGCACGGAAGGGTAACCAGTGTGATTCCTGGTCAGAACACATGCGTGGGTTGCAGGCCAGGTCCCCACCTGGGGGTGCGCAAGGGGCATCCAATCAACGTTTTTCTTCCTCTCTTTTCCCCTCCCTTCCCCTCTCTCTAAAAAATAATTTTTTTTCTTAATTTTATTGTTGTTGTATTACATCCATCCCCTTTTTGCTCCCCTCTGTCCCCCCACCCACCCACCCATTCCCCCCAAAGTCAATCCCACCTGTTGTCCATGTCCATGGTTCCTTTATACTAGGTTCTTGTCTAAGCTGCTCCCCATCTTTGCCTCTACCTCTCCCTCCCCCCTCCCCCGTTCCCCTGACCACTGAAGG
>PVIW01007275.1:0-24534 GCA_004026585.1 Noctilio leporinus | reverse complement strand
ACATATACACAATGGAATTCTATGTAGCAGAAAGAAAGAAGGAACTTGTACCCTTTGCAACAACATGGATGGAACTGGAGAGTATTATGCTTAGTGAAATAAGCCAGTCAGTGAAGGACAAATATCATAAAAAATAATTTTTTAAAAATTCTGCAATCATGACCAGTAATTGAAATTCTGCAACTTTGGCTGCTTGGCCCTTCCTCCCCTTGTACTTGCACTGTGACAACCTGGTCTCATCCAGCCCTTTTCCTCCTCAGCCTGGGCCCTGAGCTTAGCCAGTCCAGTCACTCACCCACCAACCTGGGAAACTGTTTCTACCTTGTCCTCTCTTAAAGCCTCCAACACTGCTCTCGTCATCCACATTCTCTCACCTAATGGTGTTGCTGCCCATTGCATTTACCAGCCTGCCTGCCTGTACCTGTGACATAGAGCCCAGAGTCTTTCCTGTTATTTTGGGTCAACTGTCCTGTTTCCAAGACCAGCTTTCTTCATGTGCCCCAGTTCTGGTCCTCTCTCCTTGTCCCTCTGCTCGAAAGCCCCCAGTGGCACGCATCTCATGTAGTAAAGCCCAAACTCGTGATGCCTAAAGCACCCGCTGCCATCTGGCTGCCCTCTATCTCCCACCAGTCTCCCCTTCCCTCTCCCCCTTCTAGCTGTCTGGCCGCACAGCTGCTCCTTAAATATCCTAGGCACACGCTGGCCTAGCTGCCTGGAAAGCTGTCCCTCAGAGTCCAGTGGCTCTTTCCTCTCTGTCCCTGCTCTAGGTCCGCCCAGTGAGGCCTTTCCTACTTCACATCACCCCTGAAAACTTACTGTCCTTCTCAACTTCCTTATTCTCCTCAGGGCTTGTCACCTTCCAACACACCATCTACCCCTCATTATCCTATTTACTGCCCTCCTACATCTCCTCCTGCCCCCCAGAGCAGCTCCCCCAGATTCTGTGTTTTCCTTACTGACAGGTGCCCCCTTCCTGGAACAGGGACTGGGGAGGCAGAGAGGTGCAACAGCCAGGTGAAATCCCTACTTGTAGAGGTGAATTCTAGTGGGGGAGGGAAGTACCGGAAAGAAAATCAAGCAGGAAGGAGTGATAGGCCCAAGCAAACCTCTGGCTGTTTATAAAATAAGAGCCATGTTGGATATATTTTCAGGAGGGAAATGCAAAGAGAAGTTGATCCTTAGGTGAAAAAGGTAGAAGAGTTAACACCTTCAGTGTGTTCGCTTCAGCAGGGAGGTTAAGCTAACAGAGAGGAGAGAACAGCTGTTTCCTGCTGTATGCTGGGAAGGAAGGCGCATGGCCAGAATGTAGTTGAGCTGAATTGGAAATGTAAACACAAATCACAACCTACCCTGATTCAACAAAGAAGATGTAAAATAGAAAAGTCACTGTGATTAATGAGAAAGGAAAATTTCAAAGCCAAGTTGTATACTTGCGCTGAACTCAGAAGCTCTAGATGTCTGTCCTAAAAGTCTATGTGTGGCACAGAATGCTAAGAAAATAACTGATATACTCGTACAGTAATAAAGTGACTAATATGTACTCTCACACAATCTACACCATGCTTTTAAAGGAGGGAAAACAGGCCCTGGCTACCGTGGCATAGTGGATTGGATGCAGGCCTGTGAACCCAAAGGTCACTGGTTCGATCCCCAGTCAGGGCATATAACCAGGTTGCAAACCAGGTCTCCAGCCAGGTTTGTAGCTGGCGGCAGGTGAAAGGCAATCATACATTGATGCTTCTCTCCCTTTCTTCCTCCCTCCCTTCCCTTCTCTCTGAAAATAATAAATAAAATCTTTAAAGGAGGAAAAACAAGTAATCTGAAGTACTTTGCCTTCAATGTTCTGTAGGTGTAGACATTCTAGGTCATGAATTATATACATATCTTATAGGACAAAGCTTTTAGAACTGGAAACCCCATCAGACTCATGCATTAATTTTTTGTTTTTGTTTTTTTAAATTTTATTGTTGTTGTATTATATCCATCCCCTTTTTGCTCCCCTCTGTCCCCCTCCCCACCTACCCATTCCCCCCAAAGTCAATCCCACCTGTTGTCCATGTCCATGGTTCCTTTATACTAGGTTCTTGTCTAAGCTGTTCCCCTTCCTTGCCTCTGCCTCCCCCCTCCCCCCAAACCCCTTCCCCCTGACCACTGAAGGCCTATTCACTGTATTCATATATTTGGTTCTGTTTTGCTTATTGTTAGTTTTGTTCATTACTGTTTGTTTTAATGCTCTGTAACCCAGGAGAAAAATTCCATTTATAAAATTTTATTATAGAAGAAAAAATATTGTAAATGAGTCAGAGCCAGGATATTCTTGTATTTAGTAGCTTGCAAAAGAACAAGAATACAAAAAACTACAGTATAAAGTCTTTACTGTAATGCAGTGATTTTTCATGGCACACATAAACCAATAACTAAAATTTTGTGGTGCACCAAAAAATATATTTTTTGCCCATCTGACAAAAAATAGGTATAATTTTGATTTATTCAGACAAGATATCTATTATGTTGGCTATTGTCACTATTTTACTTGACAACCTAAGGAAAAAGAAGTTGATGCCCCTGACCTAATAGTCAGGTATTGCATGCTTTAAAATTTCTTGTGGAGCACCAGTTGAGAGTCACTGCTGTAATAGATTAGAAAAAGGACAGTTTTCCATTCTTAAATCATTTTACTCTATGTCACATAGGTAGATATGAAAAGTACTTAATTTGCTGAATCACATAACTGCAAGTTAGTGGTATTACGTGTTGGTATAAATACTTGTCAGCTTGCAAATGTGATGGAAGCTGTGAAAATCATAAATATTCTTTTTTTTTTTTTTTTTTTTTACTGAAAGTCACCAGCCTTCCCTTGTTTTTTTTGTTTTCTAAGTTTTATGATTCTAGACAGTCATAACTACAGGTGGATTAAATTTAGTTTTCAATTTCTGCAAAAAAAAAAAAAAAAACCAAACCCAAAAAGCCCTTTTGTCATTTGCCAAATTACATGTTTGTTTCCCTTCTATAAAAGCAAAAGAAACCACCAACATGTTTTATTTTCCTAAGAATTCCTAAGTAAGAATGAAATATGGTCAAACATCATTAAGTTTGCCAACAGGAAGAGTAAATTGTCTAAATTCTAACATTGGCAGTGTTTCCTAGGACTTGTTATTTTTCAACTGTTGCGCGGCAAGAACTTTTTTAATGCACAGTGCCTAAATATTTAGTCAGGAGCACTGATCTTTTTTCCCTTAAGTTGTCAAATAAAAAGATGGCAACAGCCAACACAATAGTAGTCATCCACTGAGAATAAATAAAAATTATACAGTATTTTTGTCAAATTGGCAAAAAATATATTTTTTAGTGCGCCACAGAATTTTGGTAATTAGTTTATGTGTACTGTGAGGTTTTTTTTTTTTAAAGGTTGAAAATTTCTGTTTATAGCAATAATTCTCAGTGGAAAGCAGCAGATATGCCTTCCAGAGAAAATTATCATGGTAAAGGCTACTATTTAAGGAATATTTGTTTTTCCATGCAACCTGTAGCACTAATAAATAACAAACTACTGTAATTTAAAATATGCTACCAATACACATCAAAGAAAACCCAAACCGTAGCCGCACTACTTCATGAATTAATTTTGTTGTATTGCATCAGAACCATGGCCTCTCCTGAGGATCAGCAATTTTAATAATTTTTACGAGTTGTCTAGGAAAAGCCAGCGAAATCCTATGTCCTTGTTGGAGATGAGGAAATGCTGCTCCCACCAAACGCTCTAGATTTGGATGACTACTAATTTGACTGCAAGCTCAGTGCCAAAAGTCCACTAGATCACAAATATGCCTGCACGCCTCCGTAATAGCTTGTTTCTCACTCTGCCCTCTTTCACTTCATCCACCTCTCATCTCAGCAAGGCTCCTCGGTCACACCATGTCGCTGTGCACTCCCTACCTTCAAAGAATTGTAGGCTAACCAACTTAGTCTTACCTGTGTCTTAGAATTCTTGGGTGGCATGAAAAGGGACCCAATCCCAGCTAAGCAAGAGAAGAATTGATTACAAAAATACAGGTATGGCTTTCAGTCAAAATTACTTCTGGGCTCCAGAATGAACCTGCATAAGTAACAGACAGATGGCAGGGAAAGAGGAAGTCTGCACTTCTTGGGCTGCTTGTCTTAGGCCTCCCTCACCCACCAGAATGCAAAGTGTCTGAAGCCTGGGCAAGGGCTTTGTTTATTGTCTGTTTTTCTGTTTCTGTAAATTGGTTTCTCCACCTCTCTATCTCTATCCCTTAAACAAGTGCTCCAAGTGTGCATGAGTTCATACTGAGTTTGTTTGTGGGACACAGTCTCACTTGAATTAGCAGAAGCAATAGAAACTTTGAAACCTTAAATCTTGGTGGCCTTCTTCAGTCATGGAAATTTAGTGGTGGCTCTGTGGCTTTATCCCCAGCTGGTTGTCAAGGTGCACATGGACGATAACAGCACAAAGTCACTGATGGTGGATGAGCGGCAGCTGGCCCGAGATGTTCTAGACAACCTTTTTGAGAAAACCCACTGTGACTGCAATATAGACTGGTGTCTTTATGAAATATACCCAGAACTACAAATTGGTAAGTCCCATCCCCAGCTACAGACTGTGCACCAGGAACCTGTGGGTTTGTTTTACTATGGATTTTGTCTATTGTACAGAATAGCTCGGTTCAAGACCATTAAGGCTTCCTGTGCATCACTTCCCTTCTGTCAGATTCAGTTCTGCCTCTTCATCTCTTTGTGGGGAAGACACTCAGATCATGGCAGGTGGCCAGACCTTGGGGAATGTAAGCGTTATTATTGTCACTTCTCTAGGGGTTCCTGAGGGACAGAAAATGACAGAATGATACTTCTTACTTCATGCTTAGTAAACTGAGCAGATGGTGGGAGGACCTGGGTATTTGTCAGCTAATATCTCTTGAGAGTTTGCTTTTTTAAATTAGGCTGTAACTTGGCCGCACATCAGTGTCCATTTCCCCTTTCTCCCTCTTACCAGCTAACATCTGACTTTGTCTAGCTCAAAGAGCAAAGTACTGTTAATAGAAATTGGTCTATTAAAAGAAAAAAAAAACAACAATTGATGAAATACTATTACTTTTCATTCTTAATACCTCACAGAACAATTGTCTCCCGGGAGAGATTTGATGGATTGTACAGTTGCCTGTTTTAGAAGCTTTCGGTGAATTTTTTTTTTTTTTCAGGAGGACATGACCTACATTAAACAACCTCTTGAGGTTTTCTTCAACTCTGAGTCAAACAGAAAAATGAAAACCTTCCTTTATGTTTAGTTTTGGTTCTGATATTCATATATTGTTATTAGATTTTAAGGAATGATGTTTTAGCGTGCTTATCACATATCTCACAATTTCGTTCACAGTGGTTTAAACCAATTATCTCACAGTTGTCCTCCACCTAGAACTATTTACAGTCAAAAATGCTAATCTGAAAAAATGCAACAGTTGATTGCTATCACTATAGTGTAGGTTCATCTGCCATGTTTTCTATGGAAAATACGTTGATGACAGTGAAGAATAAACATAGTGGGAATGTTACAACGTGACATTGTGTAAGAATGAGAAGTTTCTGAAAATCTATGTGACATATAAGTCATTGTGCTTAACTCAATACTACCTTGTTTGTCTTATTTCATCAGAAAGGTTTTTTGAAGACCATGAAAATGTTGTTGAAGTCTTATCAGACTGGACAAGAGACACAGAAAACAAAGTGATATTTTTGAAGAAAGAGGAAAAATATGCTGTATTTAAAAATCCCCAGGTAAGATAACTTGTAGATTGTTTTATTTTTTTTAATTTTATTGTTGTTGTATTACATCCATCCCCTTTTTCCTCCTCTCTGTCCCCTTTCCCACCCATCCACTCCCCGCAAAGTCAGTCCCACTTGTTGTCCATGTCCATGGTTCTTTAACTTGTTAAACCCTATAAAGAATCAAGGTGTTTTTTTGTTTTTTTTTTAATGTCACCAGTGGATTAACCACATTATTCATTAGTTCACAATATATCACAAATGTACTCCTTTCAAAGAAATACAGACTCAGTTCTTAGGCCATATGTAAACTTAGAGCCGTTTGAAAGATCCAGACAGAAAAGAATCCATTTTGTTTCATTTGATTCACCACCCAAAACATATCATTCTTTTGACTAATTCTTCTTTTGTGTCCTTATTTCTCTTTGGCTCCAATTATCTTGTGTACATACATGTCTTGATGCACTCTGAGTCATTAGCATTTCACATTTTGAAGATACTTTTTTCTTTGTTGTTCATTTTTGGTGCTTACGGATGCTGGGATCACTAAAAAGAGTTCCTGGAAAAGGTACAACTTCCTGTGCTTTATTTCACCATTTACATAATAAAAAGCATTGCTCTCCATATTTGAAAAATTTCCTTCAAGTCATGTGTCCAAGGATGTCATGGAAGTACAGGCCTCTAGTCAACTGTGATCATAGAAGGGTCAAGTCTTTTTAGGAAAGTCAAAGAATATTAGACACAGATGGGAGTCTTGAGGACATCCAGACATCTTTATATTTTATGGGCTAAAAAAATTGTCTCATTTACTGGAATCAGAAGTAAAAGATACTCTAGGGCAGCTTCCTCACAAGAAAACGTACTTTCCCTTATAGTGTGCTTTCCTCTAGTCTTCTCTGGGTTGATTGACAACAAAGCAATAAACACTGTTGATTATGACAAATATCAAACAATAAAAGTAGGAAGTTTTTAAACCACAACTACCTTCAACCCTATGCTTTAATGCCTAAATTAGGGAGGCATCTAAGCTAGAAGCTTATTTCTTTCTCACACACCAATCCAGACATAGGTTGGAAGGTCTGGTAGGATGGCTCTGCCGTTCTCAATCCATAACTTTCACCTGTGGGTCCAGGGCAGCTTTTCCACCTGGCCACTCTCCAGTCCATGGAAGGGGAGAAAAGAACCAGAAGGGTGCACAACTACCCTTCTTGCTGGAAAGACCTGGAAATGGTCCTTCTGCTTTGTTTATACCTGAATTTGGTTGCATGGTGATCTTGAGCTACACAAAAAAGTGAAGAAACATGGTTTCCATCTGAACAACTACACGCACCGGTAAAATGGGAAGCTACTTTCAGAGCCTTCACTTGCACAGCTCCTCCACACTGAGTCTGTAAGAATAGTGCCCAGGAGTTGTGCAGCCTGGCTACCCTATTTCCAGGTAAGACCAACAGGAGAGTGGGTATTAGTGGACACCTGCCCTTGGCCACAGCGCCTAATGCAGTAGCGCGCAAAGCATAACCATACTTTATGAATTTTTACAGGCTAAGCGTACCCTCTCAGTAACCATGCACATCAGATACACAGCATTAATGCGGTACCTGTGGCCTCCCCTGTGCTTCCCAGCCCTTAACCCCATTCTGACCCCTCTCACCTCTTCCCCTTTTTGAACTTTTTATAAAATGAAACCAAATCAGTCTCTTTTGCATTTAGGTTTCTTTTAATCCAACTTTCATTCGTGTTGTTGCACATAAAAGTAATTTATTCTTTTTATCCTGTAGTTTAGTATTCCATTGTGGAACGATACGAAAATATGTTTATTTTGTATTATTGCGTTATTGATGGGCGTTTGAATTGTTTCGAGTTTGGGACTTTAACAAGTAATGCTTTTGGGAATATTCTTGCCCATACCTTTGTTGAACCCATGTAGACTTTTCTCTTGCATGTAGACCTATGAGTGCAATTGCTGAATCATAGCTTATGCATTTATTTAGCTTTAGGAAATGGTAGCACACTCTTTTCCAAAGTGACACTGTGATTCCCCTCCCATTAGCATTGGATGAGAATTCCCAGTGCTTCTGATGCTTACCAGCCCTTGGTGTTTTCAGGTTTGGGTTTGGGTTTATTTTTGGCTGTTCTTTGTGGGTATGTAGCAATATCTCCTGTGGTTTTAAGTTGAATTTTCCTATTTCCAATGATAGGAGTATCTTTTCAAATGTTCATTACCCACCTGAATACCTATTTTTGTGAAGGACCTATTTAAGTCCTGTGCCATGACTCAGCCTTTCCTCCCAGACTAAGAACCTACAAACGCTCTCAGGGGAAATGGAGCTCCAAGAAGGTCTAAACACCTCTTTCCAATTTCTTTCTCCCTTGACTTGGCTCTTTGAGTCCTGGTTACTTCTGCAGCTCTCCAAAGCCTTCATACATTTTTTTCACCCAGATTTTCTAGCTGTTTTTGTGGACGTTTGGTCTAAAACTACAAGCTGCTGCATCATAGGGTCCTAATGTGTTCTTTAAAACCAAGTAGATTCTCCTAATTTACAACCAAATTTAAAGATCAAAATTGAAGTGGATGCATTTTGAAGAGACTGATTTTAAGTATTTCTATGTCCTTAATGCTTGGTGAAGTCATCTATCTTCTGATCATCGCTCTGCATGGATAGTACTTCAGCATGCTGACCTTACGGTGAGAGAGGCAAACTGTGACCATTTTCCAGATTGTGTTTGCATGAGAAGATTCCTCCAGAAATCCTTTCCTATCTGTCTTACCACCTTCTTCTGAAGATAACAATGTCCTACAATTTCCTTCTGAATCCTGAAGTTCATTCATTGAATAGATTATGTTGTCCATAAAGTCATTCAGATGCTCTTTCCTGTGAGGTACTACAGAATTTTGTCATAAACATGTTGTTGTTTCCTCTTCACTCATCCTAGATTAGGACAAGATTGTTCTACAGTCAGTATCTGTCCACAGGCACAGTCCAGGGTTGGCACTTAGCCCATTCTGTGTGCCTCTGTGGAATAGATTTTTTTTTTTTTTTCTGTAATGTTAGGGCTTTGTTCTTGCAAAAAAAATGACTTATGGAAGTAGAGGTAGGTGATGAGTGAACTGGATCTGCAAAAGGTTATGGTATGATGGAAGATTCTGAAGCCACTGATAGCAGTCGAAGGCATTGCTCTCTGAATTTCCCGTCATCTCCAAGCTGTCCAAGCGGCGGAGGCCTGATGCCTGGCTGGGACTCAGTGTCTGGAATAGGGACTCTCTGCCTGGTTGGTGACAGGGCAAAGGCCGTGGTTATCAGCTAACTGTTGTTTTACACAAATGCCCCTCGCCTGGACCTCACCAGAAACCCAAATGTTGGGAATAGATGCCTAACAAGCTAAACTGGCTAAGAATGAAACAGAGATTGAAAAAAAACAACTTGAAAAATGGGCCCAAAGTTTCCAGATGCATAAAAACTAAGTATTAGTGTATCAGCATGACTAAGACCTGACAAATATACAGCAGGGGGAAGGTTCAGCCAATTTAGTCTTTCTGCTGTGATTTTATTTCTGATCAAATGATTTCAAACAAAAATCACATGCTCTTAGCAAGGCTTTATTTAGACTGTAAAGAAGCAGGAACAAAATGATCAAGGGCCTGATAAATCATGAAGACATTGGATTTTATCCTGAGGCTCCGGGGAGCTGATGAGGGGTTTGGGTGAGGGCAGGGCCCCGTGGCCCCGCGAGGGAGAATGGGTCTGGAGGAAGCGAAGGAAAAGCTGTCTTGTGATCACGAAGTGGTTACTGAAGCCCAGAAAGGGGAAATAAGCATGGACTGGAGGGTACTGGGAGGCATTTAAGAGGAAGAATTTTTTGCAGAATCCGGCGATTAATGGGAAGCATAGAAGGAGGAGGCAGGAATGACAGGACTCTGGTTTCGGGTGCAGGAATTAGATTCCGACGCCATTCCCTAAGGTGAAGAGCCCCAGAAGAGAAATTCACGGGGAAAGAAACACCATAAACTAGATTTTGAACATGCTGAGTTTCTCTCCCTTCCTCCAAAAGAAATCCCATTTCACCCTCCATAAAATTAGCACGCTATTTACACATTTCACTTAAGTATTTTCTATCAGATGAGCAATGTTTTATCTATAACTATCATTAGAGATACAATCCTACATTTCTCCTTGGGTTGCTTTCCTGTTTTCACAGATCGTGGAAATCATCCCATGGCTGAGCTGCCCATATAACCTGTTCTCAGACTCCAGGGCACTTGCAGAGGGGAAATCAAATTGACTAAATTTTTGTCACTGTCTCCATAACCCCCAAACTTGCCTTGCATTAAAGGACTTTCCTCTGTGATTACAAAGTGAAACTTCTAGAAATAAGGATAATGACAGGGACTTACTTATATTAGATAGCATTGGTTCACCTTTACCACCCAGGGCCAGGCCCAGAGGGACAAAAAGTCATATCATGACCTCATCTATGGGCCCCAGCATGGGTTACTGATGTAATGGAAGGTCTGCCCATCCGTGGCTTCAGTGCACAGATCCTTTCACCAGCTCCGGTGACTGTGTGGATCAGTGAGTGTTTGTTGCATAAAACAACCCTGGAATTGCAGTGGCTTAGAGCAGCAGACATTTCCTCTCCCCTGTGTCTGCAAGCCAGCTGTCCTTGGCTCCAAACTGTGAGTCAGATTCAGCTAGCCCCACATGTCCCTTATTGTCCTCAGCCCAGCAGCTAATTGGGACAAAGTCTTGTCATGGTAAACTGCAAGAGGTCAGGAGAATGACCAGAAACACACTGCTGCCTCTTAAAGTGTCAGCTCACAATTGATGCACTGTATGTACTGTCCCTTTCACCCACATGCTGTTGGTCAAAGCATGCCATGGAGCTGAACCCAGCATGAGCAGGACAAGGAAATAAGCACTTCCCATCCTAGGGGGAAGACCGCATAGTCACTTGACCGCAGACAGAGGTGCATTCTGTCATGGGGGGAAGGGAAGAATTGGGAGTGGTGGCCTGGTCTTCATCAGGTGTGCTATGTTAACCCCAGCTCTAGCCAGACGGGTTGTTCACTGGTGGTCCAAAGGTACCCAGTATTTAACTACTTCTGGGCCTTTGCACATGCTTTCCTTCCTGCCTCAACTGCTCTCCTTATTCCTTTTCCGTCTCTGAATGTTGAACATCTTTCAAGGTCTAGTTCAAATTGTGAACTCCTCTTCCTCGACCATCTTGGTCCGCAGTAATTTCTTCCTATCTGAAAACCTGTACAACTTAGACCAATTTGAATTTATGCATTATCTTCTATAGCTCCCCCACCTATAAATACATACAGGGGTGGGCAAAAGTAGGTTCATAATAATAAATAATACAATAATTAGTAAATAAATAGGAACACAAGAATAAACTGTGTTTTATATACTTACAACTATAAACCTACTTTTTCCCCACCCCAGATATAGTCATCTGTTCATCTGTCTACCACCTACTTAAATTATCTTCTCAGCCCTGGCTGGTGGCACAGTGAATAAGGCGCTGGCCTGCGAACCCAAAGGTCGCTGGTTCGATTCCCAGCCAGGGCACATAACCAGGTTGCAAGCCAGGTCTCCAGCCAGGTCTGTAGCTGGAGGCAGGTGAAAGGCAACCATACGTTGATGTCTCTCTCCCTTCCCCACTCCCTGAAAATAATAAATAAAATCTTTTTTTTAATAAATAAATAAAATCTTAAATTATCCTCTCAATATGATAGAAAACATCTTAAGAACAAAGGTATTTTACATGTAAAGGATACTCACAAATATTTATTCTTGGAACTGGTAGCTGCTGGATTTACTCTTTATTCCAAGAAGGTGATATTTAAATAAGTAATGTATTTGCTGGGGGTTTTTCCTACGCAGCTGTCCACAATCTTGCATTTTCAGAAGCTTTGAGAAAAGGGATCAAGCTGTGACTGAAAGTCTCATTTCCCATTTTAAGGTTCTCTTATTATTTCAGCTCAGATTGCCCAGCGTTTCTTTTCCGACAGATAATAAATTGACAGGTTGCGCTTCTTGCGCCAGAGCAGCTCCCACAAGCTGACTGACCGACCACCTGACAGGTGCAAGTTCTGGCCCAAGGGCAACCGGTCCTCTCAGCACAGGATTACTTCGTGTTTTTGCATTTTCGTTAGAACAAAAACACAGCGTAGCACCAGCACTTCGAAAGGGAAAAGAGTTATGCAGAAGCTGAAAAAGAGGGGGTCTCGGAGAAGAAAGTCCAGGAAAGGCACAGCTGCAGATCCTGACTGTTTAGGACACCCTGGTAAAACAGGGCCCTGCACAGTTGAGAAAAGTCCCTACCTGCCCCAGTAGGGGGCGGTGCACACTCCCCATTTCCCAGATGAGGGCGAAAAGCACATGTTGTGGAGTCTTCCTGGTGTTCTCTTTTCCCCTTTCTACTCATCCATGGTTCACATTTCCAGACTCTCCAGCAAACTGTGCTTGCTAGAAGCCCCCTCTGCACTCACTCTTTGGACTAGGTCATCTCATTTTTTTATTGTAGCAAAATATACATAGCATAGCATTTACCATTTTCGTTATCTTTAACTGTACAGTTCAGTGGCATTACGTACATCCACACTGCAATACTGGGTTCTCTCCTGTGGGACCTAGAGCTGAGAAAAAAACATGAGAAACTCAAAGCTCTGGCACTGACTGCCCTTGGAAAAATGGCTTAACCTTTCTGTCTTCTGATCTATAAAATGACAATTACACCTATGTTGTCGGGCTTTTGAATGGATGAAATGAAAACATACCTATATGACCTTACAGTGGCATTCTGGTAGGCATTACATGTTATCTATCATGGCTAGTTGTAGTCTTTGAGCCAAACATGCAAAATTAAAATAGTTCCTGGCCAGTGTGGCTCAGTTGGTTGGAATGTTGTCCCATAACCAAAAGGTTGCAGGTTTGATTCCTGGTCAGGGCACATATTTAAGTTGTGAGTTCAATCCCCAGACCAGGCTCATAGGATCCCCAGTCTGAGTGTGTATAAGAGGTGATGGATTGATGCTTCTCTCTTGCACCAATGTTTCTCTCCCTTCCTCTCTCTTTAAGAGCAATAAAAAAATGTCCTCAGACAAGGACAAAAGAAATAAAGTGTCTGAACACTATATGAAATCATACTAATTTACAATATACTATCCTTTCAAATAACAAGTTAAACATTTTAAAAACACACTAAAAATAATTCAGTAAGAATTATCAAAGGAATTGAACTTTACTTTTTATCTCTACTTAGGTTAGCAAGTCACTGTTTTTATATATATTTTTCTTAGGACATATCCTAATTCTGCAAATTTTATTTGCCTGCAGTTTGCTTCCTAACTCTCTGTGCACTATACTCTGTTCTCAACCTTCAATATGAACAAAAACCATCCAGAAAGAAGATTGGCATGCAGATTTTCAGGCCCAGACCTGAGATCTTAGTTCAATATGTCCAGAGCCCAGAGTTTTATGGAGTATACATGTGATCGGGGATCCCATATGGAGAAACACCCTTATGGTACAAATAAACATTGGTACTGATATTCAGGAGGGTCCTTAATTTATTCACCATGCTCCAGAAGTATATGTTCTAGTTTTACCACATTTTTTCATGTATTATTTTACAAAATGCTACATTTGCACATAAAAGTCCTCAACTATGACATAAAAATCACTCTGTGCATGGATACTGCAGCTGCATAGGCGATGCTCACAATTTTTTTTAAAAAAAACATATGCATTTAACATTTACTCTCATTGATATTCAGTATTAACAAGATGTGACACATAAATTTACAGAAGCTACTTAGAGAGCACGCGTCCATCTGTGAATGCTTCATAACCTTGGCCTTCCCTGCCTGGTTAAGCTGACTCTCTTAAGAGAAATGCCCTTTCTACTTCTGTCCATCCATAGAAGTTAGTTGCCAAGTGTTGTGATTGGCCCAGAGTTTGCTAAAATGACAATTAGTTACCAACATTTATGAAAATCCAGACTTCAAACTTCTCTTAATAAGCAGGAACCTCTAGTCCATAGGCCATGGACTCCTACATGGCAACCTCTAGCCCGGGCAGGGCCCCTCCTTGGGATACTTGGGATACGGGTGCTACTTTCACCACAGCCCCCCCACTCTTCCCAGTGCATCAGGGCCTCCCAGATTCCAGCATTGGCCACATGTTCTAGGCCTTGGAATTTAATAGTCAAATGTCATGTCCTTTGCTAGTGTTTTCAATCTGATATTTGTTTCCTCATTGATGGTGCACTGTGGGAGAAAGAGAAGGTCACACTTCTGCCCAGCTGTGCAGTAGGGCAGGTCTTGGGCCACCCTCCTTTGGCACTTGGTTGACAGATAGCAACTGGTTCCCAGTTGGTCCCACAGGTCCATCTTCTCTCTCCAGCAAGACCGTGAGCTCTCTGCAGTGGCTAGCATGGTAATGAAGACCAACCGATCTGATCTTTTAATGTTTTGTTTAGAATTTTTACTTGGATAACAAAGGAAAAAAAGAAAACAAGGAAACAAATGAGAAAATGAATGCTAAGAACAAGGAATGCTTACTTGAGGTAAGTTGAATTTTGCAGCATAGAAGAAAAAAGGAGGATGTTAACTGTACCTATTTTTAAATTGTTTGCATCTCAGAACAATAGGTGATTCTGAGACACTGGGAACTTTTAACATGGGTTTTTAAAATCACATTATTACTAAATTAAAGCTACTTAGGTAATTAAATTGGTTTTTTGAGGCAATAGTTTAAAGACATGGCTTTAGACAACATACTTTACTCTTCATGAAGTTAGTTGGTTTAGTAATTCTTGACTAAAAGATTTATGAATCTGCATAAAACTCATTTCCTAGCATTCCTTATGATTCATTACTGAAGTCAGATGTAAGGATTTCCAAATCTGCTCTTCAGTGAATTTGAAGGTGCTCTTCCAGCAACCAGGTGTAGTATGAAGTCAGAGACCTGATACACGGCTGGCCCTGCCTGTGACGGTCCCGTGTCATTTGGCAAATCCAACAACCTTGGTTTCCAGAATTTTGGTGAATTATTACAGAGATCTGGGGTGGGGAGTGGCACGTGGAAGCACAGTGTGCCAATTATGGTACAGATGTCTGTGATTATCGCCGTTGGGGTTCATTGGGTGGTTGATTTTTTGAACTCCTAATGAGTTTTTCCATAGCAGCTATGCTACATACCCTGACTCTGCTCAGCATGTGATGCAGATAAATGCCAGATTTCAGTCACTAATGCGTGGGCAGGCATGCTGGGGCCCCACACAGCTTTTCTTTGCCTTTGACAACCTATTGTTGAGTGAGTAGAGTTTGGGTTTCTCTTGATAAAACAGAAGACCTGGTAATACCTGGGCTCTCCTTCCCACCTGGACTCAGTTCACTGATGCTAAAGAATGCCAGCCCCCACTCACCAGGGTCTTTCCCCGGTTCCCACACATGTTTTCATTCCGTCCGGGCCCTCCCAGCTCTGTACCAATGGATCAGGCACCAGAGCCTTGCTGCTATGCCCCAGGTCCTGAAAAGACACTACAAGCTCTGGTTCCTGGGACCAACATCACAGTGGAATTTCCCAGGGCGACCCAACAGTGAGAACGGGGACATTCTTTCTGCATTTGCCAAACAGACTCTGGGCTGAGCTGAGGAAGATAAGGCACCAGGTATCCCCAGCAGCAGGGAGACTCCGGTTCTGAGCCTGTGTACCCAGTGGTGACAAAGACTGACGAGCATGGGAGGGCTGTGGGTGTCCCCACACAGCCACTTGTTTTCCATGCTTACACACCAGCTGCTGTAAGGCAGGGACTGGTTATGCCCTGATTCATACAATTGCCTAAAGAGTTCTTGTCTTAGGGCTTCAGCTGTGTTTTCAAAAAGCTTGTTATGCTATGAAAAATCGGCACTATCCGGCTTTCTAATTTGGCCCAAAAATCTGATTGGATATAAAAGGTATTGACAAGACAAGTAATACTAGCTAAATCTGGAGAAAACTGGGGGCAATGTTAACAACACAAAAAATGTATCCCAGCTCCATTACATAGAAATGTACTTGAAGAAGGCAAAACTAAAACTTATTCTACCTTTATGAGACTGGAGATTGAGAGTTATAAACTAGAAAGCAAAAAATAAGTTTTGAGTATTTGAACTGGAAGATGCAATCCTATGAAACTTTACTACAAATTTTTGAAAGAAACTTACTAAGCATTACAACTCTTCCCTGACTGATGTGGCCCAGCAAGTTGGGCATTCACTGTCCTGCAAACCAGGACAGTCACCAGTTTGATTCTGGCCAGGGCATGTGACTGGGTTGTGGGCCAGATCCCAGGTTGGGGGCATGCAAGAGGCAACTGATGGATGTTTTTCTTCTCTTCCTCCCTCCCTGCCTCTCTAAAAGTGAATAAATAAAATCTTTAAAAAAAATTTTTTTAAAGAATTATAAATCTGTGGAGGTTTTGACATTTGAAAATCTACACCTAGAAAATGTACTTAGGCACTAACGATCTTTTCAGATACCGCAGTGTTAATCATTGCCTCCTCATCCTTTGGTAAGAAAATCATCCCAAGAATAAGTTATTACAGAGTGATACATTATAATTTTTCTATCCCTTAGCAGTGAAACAGTAATCTTTTTTGCTTACTGGAAAAGTAATGATGTTTTTATTTGCCAACTTATAACAGTAATAGCCTTCAACGCTCACTGTCACAATATACTGAAACCATACTCACAACCTTCCTCATGCAGTTGGGGCTATTATGACTGCTCTGTTTTTGCAGGTAGGGAAACTGAGGTTATAGCCTTGCCCAGGTCACCGAGCGAAGTGGTCAGGGAGCCATCAAGTCCAACTCAGGAGCCAGGACTCCTAGGCATCATGGGATTCTCCCTTTCTGTAGGCAAACAGCATGCAACATAAACATATGCTTTCAGAGCTGTATACAAAAATGAGTTTTAGCTTAAAGGCTAGTTTGCCACAGTTTTTTAAATGGAAACAAAATGTGTCCTATCTTTTGTGTGTTTATATAATAACAATCTCAATTTCAGGAAAGTTTCTGCGGAACATCTGTCATTGTGCCAGAACTTGAAGGAGCCCTTTATCTGAAAGAAGATGGAAAGAAATCCTGGAAAAGGCGCTATTTTCTTTTACGAGCTTCTGGAATTTATTACGTACCCAAAGGAAAGACCAAGGTTTAAAAAAAAAAAAAAAGTTGGGGGGCGGGGAGAACTAGCAGAAAAAACATTTCATGAAAGTGAAACTAAAGATCCTTAGGTGGCAATTTAAATTGAAATTAATCAGAAAGATTATACCCCCAAAATTATGAAGAACAATGAGGTAGAACTCCTCCAAAAAAAAAAAAGATAAAAACAGGGTAGGTGCAAACATGATGGATAAGCAGAGAACCATCTAATATAAAGTAAATTAAAGTAAGCATTTTACAGCACTAGGGAAAGAATTTGGTTTCAATAAATAGCATTGGAATAAATGTACATATAATTGAAAAAATAATTCCCTGTTTTATACCATGTTCCAAATTAAATTCTAGATGAAACATGTTTAGGAAATAGGGAATATAAAATCTTAGAAGAAAATATAGATTAATATTTCCATAATGTGAGGGTGGGATAGCCTTCTTAAGCAAGACCAAAAACTCAAAATTACAAGGAGAAAATTGACAGATTTGACTGAAACTGTTCTTATTTCCTCATGGCCATGAATCCAAACAGGAAATTAAAGACTAGTTCTAGAATCAGAGAGTACATTTGCAGCCTGTATACCCAAGTATGAATATCCATAAAATAGAAAAACTTCAGCAAATTAATAAGAAGAGAACCAACATACTCCTACAAAAGCAGCAAAGCTAATTTAGTGAGAATTGACAGAAAAAGGAGCATCAGTAGCCGCTGAATATTTTAAAAGTTGCTCTATCTTACTAAAATCAGGGAAATGTAAATTAAATAGTGAAATATTTCCTCCCATGTGATTGATAAAATTAACAATATTGATAATATCCAAATTTCAGCAGACATGGATAAGAAAAATGGGCACTGTTTTGCACAAAAGCTGGAATGTAAATTAATATGGAACAATATTTATGGCAAAATCTCATTCATATTTTAAAAATTGTATATATGGAAGTATATGTATGTATGTATGTGGGTATATATACATATACATATACATATATATATATATATAAATGCTTACCCAAAAACATTTGGAAGAATACTGCTAAAATATTAACAATAGTACTTATGGAGAGAAGAATGGATTTAGAAAAAACAGTGAAGAAAGATTTTCATTTAGTTATATATGAATATGTGAATTAGTCTTTAAATAATGATGAATTTGTTTTATTTTTCTAATTAAAAAATTAAAACTTTGAAAATCCAGGTGAAAATATCATACAAAAATTGAACAATCATAATAAAAGAATCATTGTGCGTTGAGGTGTAGCAATTCACTAACTAGGTAAGAATTATGGAATGTAATGGGGGGAGAAAAGTAATAGAACAAATTTGTAACTGAAGTAACCAACTATGTAGATTGGCATTCTTCACATTAGCAGTCTTCACAGTGGGTATCATACACAGAGGAGAGGTTTCTGTTTCCATAGCAACACTGTCAGCCTTAGAGAAAAAGCGTAAATGGAATCTTTTTTCCCCTGAAGTACATGAAGTGTGTGCTAATTTACTGAGCATCAGATTTACCTTTCACTGTTCCTCCTGAAGGTGACTTATTTTTTTTCTTCATGCTCAATCATGAAATCCATCACTGACTTAGCATGGCAAAAGCCAAAATGAAATTTCTGACAAGGTGGCAGGTCACCTTGTCTTGACTGCATGAGTAGTTACGTCTAAAAGTCAACCAGTCAGCCCTGAGCCTGGGAGACTATGTACAGATGCCAAACCAGGACTATAATTTTCACCTCACTTTCAGACCTATGGCATGCTGTTTTGCCTTGGGTGAACTCTTTTACCTCTTAAAATGCAGGTCTGGCTTTCAGAAAACTAAACATGGTAGATGCTTTCATAAATTACCTATGGTTCAATATTTTTCAACTAAAATGTCATCCTTCGTTGTCCACCAGGAACAACTTTGGACAACTCTTTACTGTCAACTGTGTTAAGGTTATTTTTTTCCTTCTCTTTCAGACATCTCGAGACCTGGCATGTTTTATACAGTTTGAAAATGTCAACATTTACTATGGGATTCAATGTAAAATGAAATATAAAGCACCCACTGATTACTGCTTTGTTTTAAAGGTACAGTGTAAAAAGTTCTTACTTTTTATCTGTAAGCAATTTGAGTTAATATTTCCTTTTAAGGAAAAAATGTTAAGTGTTATATAGTTAACTACAAGTATAATATAACAAGCTTTCTATTTTAAACCAAAATAGGAGAGGAAGAAATATTTCTACCAGTTGGGGTTATTTTTTGAGTCTAAAACTTTAAAATCTGACAGCATGCTGATTCACAAAGGGAAACGGGGTGGGAGCTGGTAGAAGGAGGGTTAAATGGTGTTGGAAGAAGGCTTGACTTGGGGTGGTAAACACACACAATACAAAATACAGGTGCTGTATTTTAGAGTTGTGCACCTGAAACCTACATAATTTTATTAACCCATACCATCTCAATAATTTCAATTAAAAAAAGTAAAATGAATCTGTTGGCTTCTTCATCACTTATGAAAATGAAAGCTTACATTTTAAACAAATTTTATGTATAATTTTATTGATAATACTGAATAAATTTTTCAGTTCTTTATTAGACTCTTACTCCATTGTAATAAATTTTTGGAAATTATCAAATTGACAAAATCTCCTAGAAAAATACAGAAAATACAAAAAAAGTAGGGAGAAAACCTTTTTTTTCTGGATAGTTTTTGTTTTTTTCTTAGTCAAACACAATAATTGGACTCAATCTTATTGAATAATTTTGACTTCTAAGTGACTCCTTCCTGCACATTTACTCTTATTTTTATTATTTTTATCATCATCATCATCATCATCATCATCAAACCATTGGTTGAAGTAATTCATGGAGGAATCAGAATAATGTGTGGTTTTCATTTAGATGTTCATAGTTCCCTTTGTCTCAGTATCTACTTTCAATACAAACAATAATAACAACAACCACTGTACTGGCCCAATCAGCCTGACCCTCCCCTAGTACTTCTCAACCAGGGGCATCCCCCCCTCCCCCAGGAGACGTTCAGCAGTATCTGGAGACATTTTTGTTTGCCATGAGTTGGGGTGGGGTTGGGGCTATCACTGCTCACTGATGGGCAGAGGCTCTGAACACCACTAAATAGGCTGCAGTGCCCAAGGCAACCCCCACAACAAAGAGGAGCTGCCCACACAGGCCAGCAGTGCTGCAGCTGAGAAGCGTGCCCTAGACAGAGCTGGCCCAGATTAATGGCATCTACCTGCTAGGTGCTGGGAGTACAGAAGGGAACTGAATACATGGTAATCCCTGACCTCATGGAGTTTATGTTCAGTGTGAGGGAAATGGAAATAAGCAAAAATAATTATAATTATTATATGTATGTGTATATATATATATATGTATATATATATACATACACACACACGTGTGTGTGTGTGCATGTGTGTGTGGGGGGGGTATGTGTGTGTGTAAAGTCAGGGAGTGATAAGGCTGTGGATATGAAACAGGGCAGGGGATGAATGTGTCAGGACTAGGCCAGCAGTTTTTTGGATGAGGTGGTCATGGAATGGCTCTCTGAGGAGGGAGTGATCTTGGACCGCAAGATGTGAGTAAAGTGAACAAATGAGAATTACCTGGAGGGGATCTTCCCAGGAACAAGAACAGTCAGTGCAAAGGCCCTGAGATGGGTGCCTGCTGGGGTCAGAGGGCAGAGAGAGGTGGGGAGAGTGCCCTGCAGGCTTCAGTTTCCTGCACTTCCTCTTCTGTTCCTGGCAAAAAAAAAAAAAAAAAAGTAAGAGAATAATGACACATCCTTATATGGCATCCTTATATGCATGTTTTAAGAATGCAGTATATTAACTCATTTAACCCTTCATCACCCTTATGAGATGAGAGCCATGGTTCTCTCCTGAGTTTATAGATGTGAAACCTGAGCTGGGATGAGAAGCCAGGTGGAGGCTCAGAGGCTGCCACGCTCTCAGACACTGTTTACCACGAAAGGAAATACCTTCTCTTACCCACTGTACCCCTGCCACTAGCGCCCTGGAACCCCGCCTTTAGAGGCCCTATCTGACCCCACGGCCCTTGTTTGGATTCCTGAGCCCTTGAGAAATTACCGAAATAGAGGCCGTCATTTCTATGCACTTTACCTCTGGAACATTGCCCACAACTCTCAAGTAGGGAGAAGGATCTGTTGAAAGGTTTTGAAATGCTAGTCAGTAAACTAGCTGAATCACAGTCAGGGGAGGCCTGTTAGAAATACACATTCCCTCTCTGGCTGGTGTGGCTTCAGAGAGTGGGCACTGACCTGCAAACCAAAAAGTTGCTGGTTCGATTCCCAGTCAGGGCACATGCCTGGGTTGCAGGTCAGGTCCCCACTTGAGGAGGTGTGAGAGGCAACCACATATCAATGTTTCTCTCCCTCTCTTTCTCCCTCCCTTCCCCTCTCCCTAAAAATAAATACATAAAATATTTTTTTAAAGGGGGTGGGGTATGGATTACAAAACCCTGGACACACTGAATCAACATGTTTAAAGACAGGGGGCAGGAATTTTCATTTTTCCTAAGTGCAGTCAGATTTTATGCTCAGAGCATTAGAAAGTGTCCTACCTCTAAACGTCAATAGTCAGTTGATATTTAGCTGGTGATGAAATACCCTTCCAAGTGGACAAACAGGGTGAAAGTTGTCAGAAGGAACAAGGGCCCAAACCCCAGGGCCAGGGCTAGGCCCAGAGGCTGGGGCAGGGCTGTCCAGCAGGAAAAAATTTTAGATCTTGAAGCCCCCAAAGTGGGATTTTAGCCATAGTGAACAGACTCCATTTCTGGTGCTGACTCACATATTTGGGACTAAGTCCTAGAGTCATAGCTTGAGATGAATTATAAGACTTGGACATAGGTTTTCCTGGGTATCACTGAGAATGGCAATGCTAAGACCCAGGACATTGGACTAGAACTTCTAAAACCCTCCTATCCAAGGCCTGTGTCTTCAAGGAAAGGTTCAGGCCTCCTCACCAAGGAAGACAGCTCAGAAGAGCAGCCAGCAGGCATCATGAATCTAGGAACCAACAGGGGTCAGGAGCAGCCCTAGGAGAACATGTATTTCCTTTTTTCTCAGGATAATCAGTTCTGTCCTCCAGCCAATTTCTTCATGTGTAGTCACCCTGCTCATTGTGCTCTTTTGCATGTCAGGTCCTTCCCATAAGAATGAGAACTTTTATTAATTTGCTGAGTATAAGGCTCTGTCACGGTTTGGAGAACTTGATTTGTTTATGAACATGTTGGTCACTTATTTCCCTTTCTGTCCACTAGGGGAAAAAACTGTTCCTTCCTCTCTCTCTAAAAAAAGAAAAATGTCAATTAAAAAAATTTTTTATGTCTTGATATTCAAATAGTTCATTAGAATGAGCAGATTTAGAGAATTCAAAGAATGCATGCCTACTTTTCCAAAGGAAACCAAGCCATGGAGCAGCATGTTGAGAGACTGAATGATGGACCTACACTGACTGGAATATCTAGCCCAGAAGGTTTTTATTCAGTGTGAGCTTACTGATTATAACAGTCCATAGGGGGCTCAATCAGAAAGATTAGAATTTGAGTCTTGGCCTTGTGACCATAACCTTTCAGACGATGGTCAGCCCTCCCTCCACCCTCACAAACTCCTTCATTCTGCAGTGCCTCTCAAGTGAATGGTACCATCGCTCCCTGGATTACTTTCCAGGGGCTGTCATAACAAAGTACAACAAACTAGGTGACGTTAAAGAACAGAAATGTGATCTTGCGCAGTTCAGGAAGCCGGAAGTTCAAAACCAAAGCGTCAGCAGCCTTGGTACCTTTTGAAGGGCCCTGAGGGAAAAATCTGTTCAGTGCCTTTCTCCCAGCTTCTGGCAATTTCCAGAAACCCTTGGCATTCCAGGGATCATGGCCACATTCTGCTCATTCCTGCCTCCAGTGTTGCCCTACCCTCTTCTGTCTGCGCCTGTGCTTTTTCTCCTCTTCTTACAAGGACACCAATCAACAAAAATTCTATTTTAAGCTTCAGCATATCTTTGGAGGGAACATGATTAAACCTGTAACACCCACCTCATTCTCCAAGGTAGAAACAGAGAAATTATCCTTCAAGCCCCTTCTGTTCCCTTTCTCATCCAATCTACCATCGAGTTCTGATTTTCTATCAGAGACCTCTCATCCAGCCTCCCTCTCTCTGTCTGTTCTTCCTCCTCACTCCAGCTCCCCTCCCACAGGGCCCCCGTCCTGCCTGAATTACTCTGCTGTTTGAACGTGTCTGCTGGACCCACTGACTGGAGGACAAGCCCAGACACAAGTCTGACACAAGGCCCTGGACTCTGACTTCTGTCCAGTTTATTTTCTGCCTCTCCTTCCCATGGCTCCCAGGCCCCAGCCACACAGACTTTATAGATGGTCCTGAAATGGATTACAACGTCCTATCACTTCTTCCAAAGAGTCTCTCACAGCCTTCATTTTCAAACTTTTACTGTGGAACTTACCGTGTCATAAAGTAATCATATATTTGTTTAGATGTGTCCCCCACCCAGCACCAGGCACCCCTTCCCACTTACAACGAGAGCCTTTCTTACTCATCCTTATTTACGCAGGGGTTGGTGTATTTCCCAGCTCCCAGAGGCATTTGTGGACCGCGTGGACGGCTCCCCGCTCTGCTTGTGCTTAGACAATGGCTTACCCTTGCTGGCCCTTGGTTTCCTCATTTGTATGTTTAGGGGATGGGTACATTCCCTTTTAACAGTAACATTCCACAATTACCCGGGCCCCTGTGTTCTGCTTTGAGCTTCTCTTTTTATGGTCAGGCACAATCAAACCGATTGCAGAAGAGTCTGGCCAGTGGGACTGAACCAGCATTTTTCCTTAAACTGCTTTGCAAAGAATTTTTCAACAAAAGACTCAGTTAACCAGTAACCCCTTGGCGAGGTCCCAAGACATGACTGGAGACCCAGCTTGGCGACTTCTGTATTAACAAGGGAGCCACGAGGGAAACTGGTGCCACCAGCAGCTCATCTTAGAACCATAAAATCTGAGGCCTGCAAGAGACCTTCAAGCTCATCCGATGCGTAATTCTGCAAATATGTTCGTAGCACATGTGTGGTGTAAGGAAAAGGAAACCAGCGAGACTCGCCCCCCGAATGCTGGAGAAGATAAAGCCTCCTCAGCGTAGGGGGACCCCCTGTTGGAACTGAAGTTCAAGAGTCCTTGCCTCTGTTTTATGCTCAAAAGCCGGATGTTGAAGGGAATGACTGCATTTTGCTCTACCTGGATGAAGTGGTTTACTGTTTAAGTGGGAATCGCCCTGCAGACCATCGTGGCATACATTCCATTGCAAGCAGTGCGAGTCTGCTCCCAGGAACCTGGCTCTCACATGACATGCACCGGAAAAATAAAAGAATAGCCCCATTTTTTTTTTTTTAATTTTATTGTTGTTGTATTACATCCATCCCCTTTTTTGCTCCCCTCTGTCCCCCTCCCCACCCACCCATTCCCCCCAAAGTCAATCCCACCTGTTGTCCATGTCCATGGTTCCTTTATACTAGGTTCTTGTCTAAGCTA
>PVIW01007274.1:0-68043 GCA_004026585.1 Noctilio leporinus | reverse complement strand
CTTGGGAGAGGAGCGGAGAGCCTGCCCACCTGCAGGACGGGCGCGGTCTGCGTGGCCCGTCAGCTGCGCACAGCGCGGGTGCACAGGCGACACTGGGGTAGAAACAGGATTTTGGAAACACCCGGTCAGGACGCGCTGTTCGCGCTCCCGTCGCCGCCAGCGGAACCTGCCCGGGGACGGTGGCCCCGCGCCGCCCACGTGCCAGCAGCGCCCTCCCAGCGCCTCCTTGCGCAGACCCGCCCTAGCAGCCCGCAGCCCACGGCTGCTGTTCGCAGAACCCTGGGTCCATCCCCAATTGAAACGCGGGTCAGGGGCATCTTCAGGCTCTTCGCTACCTTCCCTGCGCCCCCGCCGCCTGCTCTCTAGCCCTTGGGCGCCCTGGTCACCGACCCGCGACTCCGCAGCTGCGCGTGGCCAGGGGCACCGGGGAGCCCGGCCCACCTGCTCTGGGGCTGCGGGTGAACGAAGGTCGCCAGTTCGATCCCCTCAGCGCACAGGCCTGGGTGGCCGCCAGGTGCCCAGCTGGGACGGGGAGAGGCAACCGCACGTGGATGCTTCTCCCCCTTCTTCCCGCCCCCCCCCCCCCCCCCTCTGAAAATAAATACATAAAATCTTAACAAAAGAAGGGTTGAGACAGTCGGACCAGGGGTGGATGGGTGTCTCCCTGCCCACCCGGCCCCGCCAGCCTGTAGGATGGGCCGGGGCGCTTGCAGAGCGAGCTGTCCGACCGGAAGGGCCCCGCAGAGTCGGAGGTTCTGTCCTGAACCCACTTTCCTTCTGAACGTCCTGTTTGTTTAGCCGAATGTGGGGCGAGTGTCCGAGGAAACGAGGGGACCTTGCTGTCGCCCAACTTCCCGTCCAACTACGAGGACAACCACGAGTGCATCTACCGGGTGGAGGCCCAGCCCGGGAAGGGGATCCGCCTGCAGGCGCGGAGCTTCCAGCTGCAGGAAGGGGACACGCTGAAGGTAGAGCCCCCGCGTGCGGGCTTGGAATCCCCCTTCCTCCGAACCCTGGGCAAGTCACGCGACGTGACAGCTCCTGGCAGGTGCCCGGCCCACGGGCAGCCACCGTCCCCCTCTGAATGTGGCCTCCACCGTCAGCAAGGGTGAATTTTGAGCCACAGGACGCAGGGTGTGCAGGGGGCAGGTGTGCAACCCCGTGCTCACCGGACGTGCCCATGGCCAGCCCACCACCCACGCCCCACATGGACCCGGGGGGCAGGCGGGTGAACGGGTCCCAGCAGCCCCAAGTCTTCCCGGGGCCCGTGAAATCCCACCAGATGCCCTGTAAGCGCGACGGCTTCTGAGCGTCCCCCCCTCTCCTGTGACCATAGCGGGAGGCTGGGCCCCTCCAGGGTCTGCAGAGAGACCCTCAGGACGCGGAAAGACACCCAGGGTCGTGGGGCACCAAGTCGGAGGCTGGACGTCGCCCGGTCCCACAGCAGCACGTGTCTAGGCCACGTGGAAACAAAATACCGAACCCTAAAACTAACTTTCCTAAACACGGTTCCTTCCCTAAGGAGCGTGCGAATTCGGGGGTGAGGGCAGGACGAGACCCCTGGAATTCGCGTTAGAGGAGCGAAGTGGGGGTGGGGGGTGGGCCCCACTGCGGCAGAAGCAGGGAGGCCGCCAACTCCTGCTCCGGTGAGATTTTCCTGACGAGGAAAACTGGGTGTTTTCGGCGCAGTGGAACCTTTTTAGCCTTTCTTCCCAAAGCCCCTTACCTGAATCACGGACGCAAAGAAGCGAGGGGATTAGGGACTCAGGCGAAGCAGCCAGGCTGGAGAACGGGGGTCGCTGCACCCCGGGCTGTGCAGGGGGGGTGCTGTTGTTCAGACGCAGCAGGAGGAGGGTGACTTGGGCCCCCACGATGTCCCCACCCTGAGACAGCGGCACAGGAGCGGCTCAGTGGGCGTGACCGGCCCCCACTCCCAGCCTGGGCGGACTGTCCCCTGTGACCCCCCACGTTGGTCACACCTGGTCCTGCCACGTGCTGTCCCACCAGCTGTGCAAACACCTGGGAGGAGGGTCAGGTACAAAGGGCTGCGGGCAGCCCACTCCTCTCCCTGTGGCTCGGGTGACCTAGTTGATGACGGATCCCTCGCTCCCAGGCCACCCCGGGCAGTGACACGTCTCCAGGTCTCCACTGCGGAAGGAAGGGCCGCCCTGCCCCTGCGGGTAGCTGGGAACAGGCCCAGGGGACAGGATGTCACAGGCCCTCCAGCCTGGACCCGAGGGCGTGAGGGGCCGGAAGGGGCACTGGAACCCGGAAAGGCAAAGCCATGCTGGTTTATGTTAAATAACCGCAGACAAAGCTCCTGAAGTGACGGATGTCAGGCAGGTTTTCATCCTCCGAGAAGACAGAGGGCGGGTTAGGGTCCCCGCGGCTCCTAACCCGCAGGTAAGGGTCTCACGCCGGGCTTCCCGCCAGGTCTATGATGGGCAGGACAGCTCCTCGCGCGCCCTGGGCACCTTCACGAAGACGGAGCTGGCGGGGCTGACGCTGAACAGCACGTCCAACCACCTGTGGCTGGAGTTCAACAGCAACGGGTCCGACACGGGCCGCGGCTTCGAGCTCACCTACACCAGTGAGTAGCCCTGGCCCCGTGCAGGGCACACCTGTCACCCGGCGGCTGGCGGTCGACCTGGGCGGCTCCCTGGCAGCCCCCGGGGCTCCGCGTTGCGGTTTAACTCTGCGCACCGTGTTTAGAAACGTCGCCAGAAGCCATAGTTTGATGTGGATCTGCCCAGAGGTATGACATGGTGAGACTCAGATGGTCGAATCTGGGAAAAACATAGCTGACGACAGGCAGGGCCTCTGGGCGTAAAATGCTGGTTGTGATGGACGCACGTTGACAGAAATTCTATCAAGCGGAAGCTTGATAGAACGCCTGATAGAATTAATAAGGAGGGCTTCTGAGTACCTGCCGCGCGTCAGCACTGGGCTATCGTGTTGATTTATTACATACGTTGGGCTCTGTATTAGGATATGTGTCATTGTTCATGTACATAATATATCACGGGACGTGGGTACAATATGTCATTATACGCCCGTATGAAATGATGAGGGGGACCCAGAGAAAGTGGAGTTATCCTCTGGGAGGTGGGCCCATGCACGGCCGCGGCTGCGTCAGAGACTTGTTCCGGAAGACGCTCGGCGCATTGGCCCATTTACCGATGGGGAGTTGACGGGCTCACCTGCCCACACCCCGCTGAGCGTGCGGCACTGTCTGACCGAAAAGGCCAGGCCCCTCGGGCCCCCCCCCCTGTTCACGCAGTCTCCCCCCCGCAACTTTCTGTGTCTCCCTGGATGAAAAACAAGTCCTCGGAGGGAAACGCTCTGCTGAGGTGGAAGAGGTGAAACAAAAACCAGCGGAAGCACCGAAAGGCGTCAAGAACCCGCTACGACGGGTGTGTTGCACCAGACAGGGGTGCTTGGAAGGCGGCGGACGGTTAAACACGTAAAAATAAATACACGGTTTCTAATAAATAAACTCCAGGATTTTGGGGCCCCTCCTCATACGCATGTGTGCCCGTGCATCCGTGAAACACCCGTGTGCGGTGCGGCCTCTCTCCTCGCCACTAACTCCTTCAAGAGGAGACGGGACCCGGATGGTGGCCGTGACCCCGGGGTCCGCACGGTGGGGCAGCTTGGTTCTCAGGCCTTGGGCTCCCCCGCTTCTTGACGGACTCACTGTGGAAAATGCTTCTGAGAGAGAAATGGGAGACACACAAGAGAGTAAAAACGAAGGAAGGGAAACCGTGCTTTCAAAGAGGCAACATGATCACTGTCCTTTACATGTTTAGTTCGGACAAATGACATAAAATGACATAGCTCGTTGGTGTAACTGCAATCAGGCAAACAATTATGTCAAGTTGTTAAAATACACAAGATCATCCAGGTCTTCATCCGTTTCAAAATCTAAAACAACACCGAGTATCGTTGGGCGGGATATTAAACATGACGGGTTTCTGAGCACAAATGCATGTTCGTGTTCATCAAGGTTAATTTCTTTATCTGACAGAGAAGCAAAGAAGGGAAAAAGATAACAATTATCCTCCACACAGAGCTAATCCCAGTCCCTAAAAGGAAAATTAAGTGTCTCAAATCCCACATAGTAGGATAATTACAGCCGAAGAATCGTTCAACTTGAGGCAAAAATATAATTAAAGGAGCTGTTGTCGTGCGGAAACCCGTGTTTCACTGTGATGAAAATAACCGTGTAGAGGGCTCGGTAAATAGAAAGCACGTTAATTACATTGTACGTGGCGTAAAACAGCCACTGGCATCAGCAAACCCACTTGCGTGGTGGTTACTTACGAGGGTTGCGCGCCATCGAATTCCGCTCTCGGCGGGTTTCCCGGCTCCCGGAAACCCACTGGGCTCGCAGAGGAACCATGTGCATCCTCCGCGCCCTCCCGCCTCTTACCTGGACCCGCCGTCCACAGGCTGATCATCTCTGGCGCACGGCACCAGGTGAAGATCCTTCCAGCTACGTCCGGAAGAGGGTCCAATCGCCTCTTGCTGGTCAACTGCCTTACCAGGGAAACGTCGATATGCAAAGGGTTCGGATCCATGATCAGCCTGCGCACGGGAGTGGGTTGGAAAACGTCAACAGGGAGTGAATAGGGAGACTCGTGAACACGTGCAAGATTTTGAGAAGGTTCCCAATAATACTTGTTTCTTAACATTTGCAACGTCCTCTCCCACGGCTTCTCATTTTACCCTGCCGGCCACCCTGGGTCTTCTGTCTGCACGCCTGACGCCCAGTAGGTTTCATCTTGAGTCACGGCTGAACTGAACCTGGTTCGCGGAAGAGAACACGGGAGCCCACCGCCTGGGTCAGGCACCTGTCCCCTGGGTTTTGCTCACACGGATGGAACTTGAAGGCAACAGCATTAAAGGCACCGCCTTTAAGCAGGGCCATCGCTTGGCAGGTACCAGACTTGGGTTTGGCGAATTAGTTGTGGGACCGCGTCACGGTTGCCTACGTCCAGTGACACGTGGCCCCTCGGTGGACACGCACAGGTTTGTGTTTTCATCTTTCAGGCCGGGCGAGTCTGCGATGGGCGTCCCCGCGCCCCGAGAAGGACAGAGGACGTAGGGGTGAGCGACGTAAACAATTAATTGTGAGAAAGCAACACACCACGTACGACTTGACCGTGAAATGGAAGGGAAGCTGGCGGGTGGTGTCACCATTCAGAAAATCTAACATGCTATGGGCCGCGTGGCGACAGTTTCACTCCACCCCGCGGGGCACGTGAACAGCCGCAGGACCACATTAGCGGAAGCCAGACGCGTTTACCCAGAGCTGCTCGCCGGCCGGGGGTCTCGGAGGTGGACGGTCCTTGTCAGACAGGACCGCGGGGCGGGGTCGTTCCCACGCTGGTTTTCCCAGCAGGGACGTCAGCGTTCCCAACCCAACGGGGCGCATTGAGCAGGAAAAGGGCCGAGACGCCTGCAGAGGTGCAGTTACCATTCTTCTCCGCCGACTTTGGCGTTAGGACACCTGAAGGCTGTTCAGGTCTCCGGGGTGTCGGCCCACCGAGTTTGGCTTGTGTTTCACTAAGGAACCGTTTCAGAAAACGCTGGGGCGAAAGCATCCTCTGAGCTGTTGCACCACGGAGCCCGCGTCGCTCCTGTCGCCGGGGTGGGTCCCGCTCACCCTGAAACTCCCTGACATTGGAAGACCCACAGCCTAGGGCCCCTGGGAAAAGGGGTATAAGTTTTTCTCACAGCGACGAGGACTCCGCGTGTCCTGCAGCCGTGGGGTGGGCGAGGGCTGGGGTGGGAGTTGAGAGCCGGGGGCTGAACGCCACCCCGTGTTCCGCACGCACCGTGAGAGCTGGTGCCACCGTCGCGGACTGGAAAGGTCTTGGTTTCCGGGACCCAGGGGGACCAGGTGGGCCTGGGGTGAAGGACGCCCCGTCGTGTACAGCGACCAGGACTTCCGCGGGGGTTTTCTGAGCCCGTGCTTGTCCATGACGTCCACTGGAGACCGTGTCCTCGATCCGGTGGCAGGATCAGTGCCACTGTGGGAGTCGGGGCCTGGGGTTCAAGGGGTCCGTGCGACCTGCAGCCGGGCACATCCGGGCCCCTCGCCTGGGGGTCCCACGGCCACGTGTCCTCCCTGTGACGCAGCCACGTGGAGGGCAGGTGCGCACATGCTTTGGGTCCTCGAGGGAACCTGGTGCGTCGGGCGTCCTGGTCAGAGAAGCAGCAGGTGACACATCGCAGGAGCAGAGCCTCCCCCGTGGGACGGCTGCCCCTTCTGGAGTTTCCTGAAGCCGCCGCGCACGGCCCCGGGAAGTAAGTTCCCGGTGAGAGGAGCCCAACCGCGACCCCCAGCGCGACCGACCATGGAGAGAAGTGCCTGTACTGGCTCTTTAGTCATTTGCACGTTGACGTGTTTAAGTGATACTTTCACGTGCAGAAGAGCTAAAGGAATAGCCCGGTTCTAACAGGGAACCTAAGTACGTGAGTCACTCAAGACGGGAAGAAAACAGTTTCACCCCCCACCGGAATCTGCGCCCATCGTCCGGCCTCAGGCCACGGGACCGCTGGGGTGTCTGCGATGGGTCAACCCGCCGCCCGGCTGAGCCCCCGCGACGGGAGGAGGAGCGCTGGGGTGGGTCCCGGGGGCTCCCGTGTCGGATCCCACGTCATACCCAGAGCAGAGGGGTGAGAACTGAAACGGGCTTTCCTTCCCGGTTCGATAAGGACCCTGGTTGGATCCATCCCGAAACTGCGTCCACTTCGTGTGCTGGTCAAATGCTACGTTTACTTACTAATTTACTTTTTACAAGTCTTTTTTAAGATTCCACTTTATGACTTTAATTTTAGAGGGAAGGGCAGGGAGGGAGGCAGAGAGGGAGAGAAGCATCCATGTGTGGTTGCCTTTCCCCCGCCTCCTGGTGGGGACCTGGCTGGAGACCTGGCTGGAGACCTGGCTGGAGACCTGGCTGGAGACGGAACCAGCGATCAAATGCTGTTTTTAAATCTTCCCAATGCTTTTCAAAACCCTAAGTTACGGAAACGCGGAAGACACGCCTTGATTTCCACGATTTTGAAAGCCAGCTCGCCGATGGCGTAGTGCATGTTGTGTCTTTTAGTAACACCTGGAAACCATTCACCGGTGACTAGTTTATTGGAACCCAAAGCCCTTAGGAACAAACAGGACTTAAAATGAGTGTCAGGGACCCGCCCCGGAGGGATGGAGTCACACCGTGACCACCCGGCCAGACGTGCTGGGGAGGCAGCACATGGGGCCTCCGCTCCCCGTTCAACCCTGGGAAGCTGCCGGCGGGGGCACGGGGCAGAGGGTCCACACCACCCATGTTTCAGACGAGCCGGCCCTTCATTCTGCTGCTTCCCGTCCACCCGCCGCAGGTTCCCATGGGCTCAGCCCCCCCGTCAGCCCTCGTTCTGCTTCTCCCGCTCTCGTCCCGTGTGGCCCCGTGTGGCCCCATGTGGTCCCGTGTGGCCCTTCAGACCAGCTGTCCAACCTATTCTGCCTGCCTATCCATCCGTCAGTGGATGGAGACCCACCTCCATCGTGTAGCTGTATGTGTTTATCACCTGAGTATCCACTCTCCGTCTTTCCTCTCTGTCTACCTGTCTGTCTGTCTCCTGCCTGGTTGCGGGAAGCAGGACGTACACTAACGAGAGGAAAGCACCCTCCTCAGGGAATTGGGATCCTGGGCAATTGAGTTGACGGGGGCGACGGCGTTGGTGATGGGGGCATTCGTGCATGTGCTTACCGTGTTTCCTGACCCCGCGGTGACCCCCTGGGGGGAGAAAGGAAGTTGTTGGAGGAGCGCAGGTCTGAGGAAGGAAGCCCCCGAGAGACGGTTCGGAGTGACTTCCCTTCATCCCTTCGCACTTTTGGGGGCAAAGTCTGGTGACATCTTTCTCAGCCACTGAGAGGAGTGGGCGCACGTACGGTCCCCCCCAGCTGGGGGTCCCCGCAGGACAGGACAGGCCCTTTCTCCACGTTTCGAGGGGCCCGGGGCAACGGTCTCCCTCCTGGGGCGTCAGCTGTGGGACCCCCGCTCACCGCCCTTCCCCGCAGGTTTTGACCTGGTGAAGTGCGAGGACCCCGGGGTGCCCAGCTTCGGCTACCGGCTGCGGGACGAAGGCCACTTCACGGACACCACGGTCCTGTTCCGCTGCAACCCCGGCTACACCATGCACGGCAGCAGCACCCTGACCTGCCTCAGCGGCGGCCGGCGCGTGTGGGACCAGCCCTTGCCGTCCTGCGTGGGTGAGCAGCTGTCCCCACCGTGGCGTCTCACGCGCTCCCGACGCCTGGGTGGGGGGTTGGGTAGAAAAGCTTCTCCAGGGGTGTTTTCCTGAGACTGTACGCGGAGAATTGTTGGGGTTAAAACAGAAGCGCTTCGCTGCTTCGCTCTAATCGCACGGGGGAAGGTGCTTTCCATCCGGTCCCCTTGGGAACGAGAAGAGAAGTGACAGGGACACAAAGGGACTGTGATATTTTTCAACATGGGTCGCAGACTGTGATGGGTTTAGCTTTTGAGGCTAAAAACCCGTGACCCCCGGAGTGACCACCGCATGTTTCTGTGTTTCCTGCAGCAGAGTGCGGGGGTCACATCCGTGCGGCCACCTCGGGGCGCCTGCTGTCCCCTGGCTACCCGGCCCCCTATGACAACAACCTGCACTGCACGTGGGTCATCGAGGCGGACCCGGGGAAGACCATCAGGTACGGGCCCTGCAGCCGCGCCGGAGTCCAAGGGGAGAGGCGTGTCCGTCCGCCGTTCCCCGTGACCAGACGGGGGACGAGGGGTCAGCGTGGGTCACCTTCCCGCTGGCTCACAGGCGGACGCGCGTGACAGCCACAGAGAACACAGAAGGGAAAGGAAGGGAAGCATGTCCGTTTGCTTTGGCTGCGTCACAGACGGGCCCCGAAGCTCAGGTGCTCTGAACAGAGCTTCACGGGCTCAAGACGTGGTGGGTTTCCCAGGCGGTGTGATCCGGGAAGGCCGGCCCGGGGGTCCCCCAGCCTTGCGGTGCAGCAGGGCCGGGACAGCGGGGACCTCTGCGCCCCACGCCCCTGTCCCTTCGGCAGGCCGGGCTCCGGGGAAGGTCCTCAGCGGCCGATGACGTGCGTGTCAACCCCACTCTTGTTACCCTCGCCGGGGGGTCCCAGGACTGTGGGTCCCTAAAGGATAGGCTGCGTCTCGGTCCATTTTCAGTCCTTCCCGGCCGGGCAGGCTGACTTCCAGCATCACGTAGCAAACCAGAGCAGGTGGCGGTGCCGTTTCACGCCCCCGACGGGGGTGCCAATCCCTCTTGCAACCTTGCGCATCGAGCAGCCACGGAAAACCACGAATCCGCCCACGACGGGGCCGGAGGGGCCGGCTGGCGTGTCCTCTCTGGTCCGTGTGAGTGGCGGTTAACACGCAGCGCTCTGCTGCGCCTCCGCAAGCACGTCCTCGGACAGAGGCTTTGACGCTGTTCCGAACATACCTGCACACGGAATGAGGGTATTTTAAATTCTGCAAAGGGAGGAGCTGGGTTTCCATTTTCTCCCAGTGTGTCAGGAGCCCTTCGCACGTTGTGGACGGTTGACGGCGTCCATTCCGGCCTCTGTGCTGGTGTTTCCCGTGTGCGTGTGTTTCCTGTGTGCATGTGTTTTCCGTGTGCGCTTTTCCGGGGCTGACGTTCCTGGAGAAGCGGCAGCAGGTCGGACCCTTGGGGACAGGAAGTCAGGGACACGGGTGCCGGCGCCCCCGCTGCCTGGTCTCGGGGAGCGGTGCCGCGTGGTGGGCGCAGCTGGAAGAACACGGCCGCGGAGCTACCTGGCCACCGTGGCTGGACACGCGGGGTCCCACCTGACTTGGGGGTGGACATGGCCGGCAGCCCGAAGGCGGGTCCTGTCCTTGCAGGGTCTGTGCGGGTCCGGAAAGGCACCTGGTGGGGAGGGAAGCACCAGGCTGCACGCCCGGGGCAGGAGGCGGGCGCCCCACCCATGGCCGGGGTCTCTCCCTGCAGCCTGCACTTCATCGTGTTCGACACGGAGACCAACCACGACATCCTGCGGGTGTGGGACGGGCCGGCCGACAGCGAGGTGCTGCTGCAGGAGTGGAGCGGCTCCGCGCTGCCCCGCGACATCCACAGCACCTTCCACGCGCTCACCCTGCGCTTCGACAGCGACTTCTTCATCAGCAAGTCCGGCTTCTCCCTGCAGTTCTCCAGTAAGTGCGCCCGCGTCCCGTGTCCCCATGTCCCCCGCGCCCCCCACCCAGTCTGGCCTGTGTCCCTCATGCCTCCCACCCGGTCCAGCCTGCATCCCCACGGCCTCCGCATTCCCCATGGCCCCCCACCCGGTCCAGTCTGTGTCCCCGGGGCCCCCCAAGGCAGGTCACCCTGCTGCGCAGAGGACGCTGCTTTGAGAGCGAGTCCAGAGGGCACTTTGTCTTTGAAACCCTGTTTTCTTAGACTTGGGGGGGGAGGGCACGGGCCACCGTTGCTCTATGGAAAAATATTTCTTAATCTATCGACGTGTCACTTCAGAGCTTCCCATGAACCTGCTCCACGGAAGCCCAGGCCAGGGGAGGGTCTCTCCCTGGACAGCAGGCCGGCCTTGGGCCCGCGGGGCAGGCGCCCCCACGGCTGGGCCAGGAAGTGGGGACGCACCCGGGCTGCCAGGCAGACCTGCTGTCCCTGCCCCGACCCCCCCCGCACAGAGGAGCCGCACCGTCCCTCCCCGGGGCCGAGGGTCCAGGCGGCGCACGGGCAGCAACCCACACGGGCACCGTCACCCCCGCACCCATGGGAGGGAAGGAGGAGGGATGTTCTGCGCAGGTCGCCCCTGGGTGCCCTGGGGTCGCCCCGCGGGCAGGGGCCGCTTGGTTCCGAGGCTGCAGGTCAGCGTCGTGGGACCAGCTGGGACGGGTGTCCCTGGCTCTGCTCCGCGGGGATTTACCGAGGAAGAGGGTGAAACGGAGGTTCCGGCTGCCCCCTTCTCTCCTGGGGTCCTTCGCCAGCCCTGCCGGGGAGAGGCCGGCCCCCAGCACGTTCCCTCTGGTCTGCGGCAAGATAGGGCGCTTGCTCCTTGGAGGACACGTCCTTCCTGCTGCGATGGTACCGTTTCCTCGGTTTCCGTCTTCGGAGTCGACAGTAGCTGCCCGGAGGTCTCGCTTTTATCGCGAGAACGAGGATGAGATCAGTCCTGTTCGTTCCTGTTCTGCACAGCCTCGCCCCTGGAAACAGACTCTGCCCGGCAGCTGGTGCCTCGAGGCAGCGTTGGGCGGAGGGTGGAGATGCCCCGTGTCCCGGCCTCCCCAGCAGGCGGGACACTTGTCACATGGACGAACTTCAGGACACGGTGTCGTCCGAGTCCACAGGCGGCACGGCCCCCCGGCTGCTGCACGTTGGGGCACGTGGACGGGGCAGGGAAGCGCTGTTGGCAGCGGGACCTCCCCTGGGCGGTAACGGGGCTCCCTCGGCGGCTCCGGGGGGACGAAACAGTCGGGACCCCTCCCGCAGTCGCCCCAGCACGGACGAGCCACAGGGCAGGAGTCGCGCGTGACAGCGGCCTGCACCCTCGCCACGCAGAGCACCCTCGGGGCCCGTGCACCTCGGCACCCAGCCGCCGCCTCTCCTGCCCGCCCGCGTGTCCGCCCTGTCACCCCGGGGTGCGGCCCTGGCACTCACCATGCCCAGGTCCTCGGGGACCCGCGGGCTGTCACCCGAACTTCGGGCTGCTCCCTGCTGGGTGCCGCACTGGCTCAGGTGGGTGTCGGGCTCCCCGCACCCTCCGGGGGTCCCTGCCGCCCCGCGTGGCCACCAGGAGTCGCGCTGCCCCAGACGGTTCCATCCTCCCGGGGTGCAGACGCCACGTGCACTTTCCGGCTGGGCAGCCGCGGGTTTTACCCGACGGATTAGCTTTGAACGCGGCTTCTACCCAGCGTGGGGCCTCGACCAAAAGAGGAACTTTCCAGAGACACGTTTCACACGGCCGAGCAGAGGTTCCAGCCTGCGCGCCGGCGGTTTCCCACCGTGTGCGCCGCGTGCGCCCGTGCGGCGGAGTGTTCAGAACGGGCAGCACCTGCGCGTTGGCGCAGTCGGGAGCGCTGACCTCTCCCCCGAGATGGTCCAGAAATAAAACCACAGCGGCCAGCACAACGGGCGCCAGCTGGTGTGAATGGACCACAATTGCGCCTTTTTTTTCCTTGGGTCAGAGCAGGAAACATAATCATTTTTGGTGTGTGCTGCGGGATTTTTGTGAGCGTGGATTCCGGTGAGATGCCCCCGAAAGAACACGCGGTGGAAAGAAGCCAGGACGGGTCCTGCGATGCCGCGTGACCCCGAAGCCGGAGCGCGACTCAGCCTGGCTTTGACGCGGGTCTGGGCTCAGGGCCACCAGGGCCACCAGCGTCACCGCCTCCCGAAGCCACAACACGCGGAGAATAACGCCCGTTAGCCTCAGAGACCCACCCCGCGGAATCCTGCCGCGTGGTTTAACCTCTTTCTTCATCCCCAGGTCTTCCTTCGGCTTTTTAAGGGGAACCTAGGCAGCCCCGGGCCCCTCTGGCTTCTGTGGGTCCTTCCGAAAGGAAGAGTCAGAGCTCAGGGCCCCGTGGCGGATTCCGCGGCCACTTCTCGTCCGTCCTGGAGACGCGCCAGGCAGCCGTGTGTCCGCCCGGCCCTGCGCGGGGCCTCCCCCAGCCGCGCTCCCTCCCGCGGGTCCTCCCGCGAGGCCTTTTCTTAGGACGTTCGCACCTGCGGCCCCAGCACCCCCGTCGGCCCGTCACCATCGCCGTGACGTTAAAAGTCTCCGTGGAGCCCAGAGCAGGTCGTGTTCTCCTTTGCGCCCGCTGAGTTTTCATTTCAAGAAGTTTTCTGGAGCCAAACGCGCAACCCGGCCCCAAAACCAGCAAAAGAGAAAACGGGAGACACACAGCAGAGCCGGCCCCTCCCGCAAGCCTGGAAACACTGCGGCGGGCGCAGGGCGGCGCGTGGGGTGACGCGCTGATCCCCGTCTCCCCCAGGCCCGGGCGGCACCCCCGGGCGCCCTGCAGGGACACGCGAACGCGGGTCCCCGTCCGCAGGGACCAGGACGGGCGCTTGAGATGCTGGCAGAAGGGAAAGGGGGGGAAGCAAGATTTCCGAGTGTGGGGCCCTCACGTGTGTCCTGCTCGTGTTCCGTGTAACCGCGCGCCGCTGCTGAAGTTGGGGAAACTGGCTCTCGGGTGGGGGTTCCAGGCGGTGGTGGGATTTCGGGTCCCAGCACGAAGGCTGGTGGCAGTGTCGCCCCCGCTGATGGGACCTGTGCGGGGCTGGGCGCCACCCGTGGGACGCGACGGTGGGTGCAGGTCACCACAGGCCTCCGCGTGCCGGCCAGCCCCCCGCTGCACCCCGGACACCCCCCTGCCCGGTGGGGGTGCTGGCTCTGCTGGCCTGACCTGAGGTCCCTGATGGTTTACTGACAAGAAGGCGTTGTTGCCTGAGCTTTTGCCAAAACTCCCGTGACCCTGACCGTGTGATTTATCGTCCCCACTAAGCCTCTTGATTGTGCCGGTGAGCTGTTGATAACTCTGCGAAGGCAGCACCCCAGTTAGGACCGACCGGGGGTCCCCCTGTCCGGCTCCCCTCACAGCACCAGCCGGGGGGCACGGGGCACCTGGGGGGCACAGGCCTCAGGGGAATGTGCCCCCATTCGTGTTACTCCAGGTCCCGGGGGTCGGCGCCCTTGAAGCCACTTACATCCGGTGCGTGTTTCCCTTAGAGACGGGAGCGTGTGTGCCCCCAAGTCCCGCCCGGCGCAGGCAAAGCAGCCGTGCCCAGGAGCCCTGCCCGTGCCCGCGCCGTTGGGGCAAGGAGCCCTGTCGCGAGCCCAAGGGTGGGCACGGGGTGCGCGATGCCCCCGCGGGTGCCGGCGCCCTGCGACCTGCCCTGCCTTTTCCGCGCAGCCTCTGTGGCCTCCACCTGCAACGACCCGGGTTTGCCGCAGAACGGCACCCGCTACGGCGACAGCAGGGAGCCCGGAGACACCGTCACCTTCCAGTGTGACCCTGGCTACCAGCTGCAGGGACAGGAGAAGATCACGTGTGTGCAGCTCAACAGCCGGTTCTTCTGGCAGCCGGACCCGCCCACGTGCCGAGGTAACCGTCCTGCCAAGGGCCCGGGGCCCCCGCGAGGGCGCAGTTGTCCCGGGAAGTTGTCGCCTGGAAAGGTGACGGCCCAGGGGCGCCTTCTCGCCCTGGGTTCGGGGAACTTCCCTCGACATTGTCCTGTAGACCTTCAGCTTCCCCTCAGGAGGGGACGTGAAGGTGGTCAACTTCACACACGGTAATGGACGCGCCGCAAATAGCAACTAGGCTCAGCGAGTCTTGTAAAAATAAACATCAAACACGTGGATTGTAAACTTGCAGGGCTAAGAACTCATCCCCTACCATTGCTTGTCTCATTTTTCCTGCACAACGTTGCCTCTGGGTAAGAAGCCCTTTCCCCTTTTACAGGGTTTTCCTGTAAGATTTTCCACGTTTGAACCCGATTCCAAAAACCGCAAATTAAACCGCCTTTGTCACAATGAAGATAAAAGGGGAAAGTGGCTCCTGAAATTCGCAGGCGCTTTTCCAGTTGGGCCTCGTTGGTAGGAGGCTGGCGGCTGGTTCCCCAGACCTGACTTTGAATGTCGATCCGCGTGATTGGGTCGCCAAGGTGGCTTGAGGCCACGTGTGCCGATTTTTGTAGGAAGTGGTCATTTTCCGTAGGCGACCCCTTCGTTCAGTTAAATACGTTGCCGTAAATGCCTGGCGTGTTTCCAGTGAATGGGACGAGGAAGCGCCGCTCAGCCTGATGAGCCTTGTCGTGATGAATGGTCCCCCCCGGGTTTGCCGTCTTGACGGTCGTGGGTTGTGTGAGAGCACGAGCGCCACCTGCGCTCACCTGTCCCCACCTGTCCCCACCTGTCTCCCTCTGACAGCGGCGTGTGGAGGGAACCTGACGGGCCCGGCCGGGGTCATCCTGTCGCCCAACTACCCGCAGCCGTACCCGCCCGGGAAGGAGTGCGACTGGACCATCAAGGTGAACCCGGACTTCGTCATCGCCCTGATTTTCAAAAGGTGACTCCCCACGTGGAGCTCGGGGTGACGCAGGATGGCAGAGGCCAGGCCCCTGGGTTCCCCGCGGAGGCTCCGGTTTTACCCAGCGAGGCCCTCGCACCAACCGCGCGTTCCAAGTGAAACACACGAGAAACCTTTTCTTTTAAGACATTAAGGGACGTCAGTGCCCCCCATCCACTTTCCCAACCTTAAAATAACCCCGTAACATCCAAACCAGGGGCAGGCGTCCCTCCCGCGCCCGGAGACGGGACGTCCGGCGTCCCTAGGCCTCGTTGCCCGAGACGCATCTTTAAAACGACCCTCTTCCGAGGGGACCCTCGAGAGAAATGGGGACACGTGTCACACGTACCTGAGGCGGCGCTTCCTCCTTTGAGGTGTCACCGTCCGTCCTTGGGGACGGCGCCGAGCTTCCAGAAGGGCGCAGGGGCAGGGCGGGCCACGGCGGGGCGGCTCCGAGCTTCCGGAAGGGCGCAGGGGCAGGGCGGGCCACGGCGGGGCGTCCGGCGGCAGGTGGCAGCGCAGCCCGTCTTGCAGCTTCAGCATGGAGCCCAGCTACGACTTCCTGCACGTCTACGAGGGCCAGGACTCCAACAGCCCCCTCCTCGGGAGCTTCCAGGGCTCGCAGGCGCCCGACCGTCTGGAGAGCAGCGGCAGCAGCCTCTTCCTGGCCTTCCGCAGCGACGCCTCCGTCGGCCTGTCCGGCTTCGCCATCGAGTACAAAGGTTCGGGGCTCCTGCGGGGGGCGTCTCATCGCCTGAGCCACACGGGACCCCTGGAGGGCCGGCACCGCCCCCCACCGCGTCTGGGGAAGGGCGTCCGACTCCCCCCACCCCACCCTCCGCGGAGAGGGAATCAGGGGCGCGTTCCCACCGCAGCAGCAGGAGGAGAAATGTCTCCCCGTTCACGGTCGTTTGTATGGTCCCTGGTGAAAGGATCCGTTACGTGGTATTTCCTCACGCCTGTCGCACTGTCACCAAAGTCGGGAGGCAGATAGCATGACAGGGTGGTACTACAGGGAAGCCCACGCTGGCCGGTGTGGACACAGGTGGTCACGGGAAGGAGGGAAACTAGAAACAAGCCCAGGATCAGGCCTGTCCCTGGGGGGCTGTCCTGTCAGCCCCTCTCGGTGGGGGCCCCGGTGGGCAGCAGCGAGCCCGTCCGCGGGACCATGTGAGGCGAGGTGGCCACCATGGGTCACCATCAGACGTGAAATAAAATCCTGTGTCCTGCGTAGGCTTCCCAGAGGTTTTTACACATACGCGCATCACTGGGCTTTCCACAGGAGTAAGACGTCCCCCCCAGCTGATTTTATCTACTGAACTTATTCCCCAGCCTTTATTGGTACCACTAACCCCGTTCACACACGCACATGCACACACACGCACACGCCAAGCAGCATTTTGTTAACTTTAAGCTAAAACATGAAGAGGAACATGTTTCCTCTTCCAGGACAGCCGTGTTTCCACGTTACTGGGATTTAAGTACAAAAGTCAGGGCACGAGCTTCCATTTTTCCAAAATTGATTTCCTTGGTTCAGCACTAAAGTCTACAGTCAGAAATAAAACAAAAGACAGAAGCATAAAAATACACCAAAGTGAAAGTAACTCAACAGCAATTCTGCAGTAAACTGTGGTTTGAAAAGTGAGAGTCATAACTTTAGGAAGAGTCCTTCCTGTCCTCTATGATGTTTCATTATCAATCTGATCATCAGTAACTTGGTCATCATTTCCAGCCTGTGGAATTATTCACTGGATCGTTGATGAATGGTGAGGTCATCCGCCAACTGGTAAATGGTTTTGGGGCAATTTCTCATCTGTTGGGGTCTGTTTGAGGCACTGAAAAAACACAAGCCACCAGACAACCAAACTCAAGGCCAGACCCCGGCCTGAAGGGTTCACGTTTCTTTCTTCCGCAGAGAAACCCCGGGAGGCCTGCTTTGACCCCGGCAACATCATGAACGGGACCAGGGTTGGGACCGACTTCAAACTTGGCTCCACGGTGACCTACCAGTGTGACCCCGGCTACACGATCCTGGAGCCGTCGTCCATCACGTGCGAGATCGGGCCCGACGGGAAGCCGGCCTGGAACCGGGCCCTGCCGGCCTGCAGCGGTACGTGCCCGCAGACCCTCACGGCGCAACCCGCCCGCCGTACACAGGCCCCTGGCCCCGGCCCCGCGGGGCTGTGGCTGGGACCTGCGCGGGGCTGGGGTGGCCCCTGGGTGGCCTCGCACGACGGGCCAGGCTCAGCCTCCCGCCAGATCCCTGGGGGCTGCCCCCCCACTGAGCCTCTGTCCATGGGTCCCACCCGCAGGGAGGTACATATCAAATACATGTCTGTTACATATGCACACGCATGACAGTAAAATGAGTGTGTCATTCCGCCCACGTAGCAATAGTTAGAGTTCATTACGTAGGCACTAAATTAATGAAACAACCTACGAGAAGGGAAGACCCACCTCTGGGAACACGAGTCCCGCCGGCAGCGATGGAACGCAGGGCGCAGCTGCCTGGCGGGAGGGGCGCTGACCCGAGAAGCGGAAAGTGGTTTTGGGGTCCCACTGGTGGTTCTGTGGGTGCAGCACAGACCCGCGCCCCCGGCTGGGAGCGTGGTGACGCTCACATAAAACACGTGTGTCAAGGGACCTGGACGTGTGTTCCACGTGTGAGTCTGTGAGTGTCTGCGTGTCAGGTGTAAATGACACGTGTGAAGAGCAGTGAGCATGCACACGAAGTAAGTGGGTGAGGGAGTTTCGTGATTCGGTGGCTCCAGACGGGGCCTCCGTGGCGCCCTGGTCATGAAAGAGCGGGACAGCCAGGAGTTGAAGCTGCTGTGTCGGCTGCCGTGGGAGGTTAACACAACATGCAAGTTCAGTCCTCCTTTCCGGGGGGAAGTCTAGATGCGCACACGTGCGCACACGCACGCACACGCTCACACACGCTCGCACACGCAGCGCGGTCTGCTACAAACCAAACAGCGTATCTGCCCTAATTTAATAGGTTTGGGCTCCTTCAGCTTTAAACCAACGTTGCAGAGAGACCCCTGGAACACGAGTAACCATACGTGTTGCTCTCGAACCCGTTCGACATGGTTAAAAGTGTAATAATGACGGAGAAGCTACACAGAGCACGGTTGCCTCTTCCTCCCGTCGTCACAATGAGAACAGAAATAATCCGTGTCCCTTACGTCACGGCTGGCGTCACCACGCGTGTCCGTGAGGCTTCCGAGGAACCGTGTGCCGCGCGTCATTATTACTAACGTTTCTGTTGGGAGCTGTTTCCGTGGTTACCTTAGCCTGGCTGAGGAAGGCCTGCGAACAGCCCCAGGTCCTCTGCCACACGAACGTCTAGTCCGTCCTCACCGATACTTGTTTTCCGGTCCCCCTGGGCGGCAGAGCGAGCCGGGTTTTTGAGTCAAACACGTGCTGAGCGGCTGGGTTCCCGGCACGTTGCTCAACCCCCCTCCCCCGTGTCGCCCCCGGCACGTGACCTCCGGTTGCTCCCGTTCCAGCTCCGTGCGGAGGGCAGCACACGGGGCCGCAGGGCGTGGTGCTGTCGCCCAACTACCCCCAGAACTACAGCGCGGGCCAGGTGTGCCTCTACGCCATCACCGTGCCGGACGAGTTCGGTAAGAGCGTCTTCACGCGCGTCCCCCGGGCGGTGCGGCCCCCCTGTCAAGGGCCATGAGAGGAAGCAGGGTCCACACGTGCGGCTGCGTCATGCCCGTGCATTGCAGGGCAGGAAGCACAGCTCAAGAACGTTGGGTTGCTCCTCAGACCAGCCGGTGCCCGGCCCCCCGTGCTGAGCACGCAGGCCCCAAACTAACTGGGGGCTTCCGGGCGACCCCAACACCTGAGGGCGGGACGCGAGGAAACCCGTCTTCACCTCGTCCCAACCGGGCGGAAGCCCCCACCCTGCCTGTCCCCGCGCGCCAGCCGCTGATGCGGCCGTTTCAGGGACGGGGCCGTTAGCCGTGGGGACAGAGTTGGTCCCTGGCGCGGGGGCTCAGGGGCGCGGCCTCCGGGGGCGCCGGCGGGCTGGCTTGGTGACGCGTGTCCCCCGCAGTGGTGTTCGGGCAGTTCGCCTACTTCCAGACGGCGCTGAGCGACGTGGCGGAGCTGTTCGACGGGCCGCACCCGCAGGCCGCGCTGCTCAGCTCGCTCTCGGGCTCCCACTCGGGTAAGTCCCGGGACCGCGGGCCGCCGCGGGCGGGGAGGGGCGTGGAGGGGGCCGCCACGCGTGTGCACGCAGCCGCGCCGCCGTCCCCGGACGTGTGGGCTGACCTGGCGGGGTTGTCCTGGCTGTGAGGTGTCAGAGGGGCCTTTACCCTGCACGTGACGCCGCTGGACTCATCCCGTGAGACGAGGGACGATGCCCCGTCCACCCCTGTAGGGGGAGGGGACACAGGGACAGCAGGTGCGTGTTTCACTCTCTGCCGGGCTGGCTGGGAGCCCGGGAGCAAAGCAGCGCCAGCATCTTGGTCTCAGCCATTTGAGTCCTGTACGTACGTGTGAAACCACGAGGCCCACGCGTGTCAACAGCCCACGTGTTTACACACGTGCATCCATCGCTGTCTGCGTGTGGGCGTATCAGGAGCTTTACAGAACACGGGGCGTTATTCCCCAACTTATTTTTATGCCCCAGTCTCACTTCAAATGGCGTGTTTAGGGCTTTCCCTGCAAAACAACACGCATAGCAGGCGTCACGGTGACTCAGTCCCGCGCCGTGTCCCGTGGGCCGTGACGCACAGCACGCGCCCCGCGGCCCCGCACCTGCCTGCGGCCACCTCGCTGCAGCCTGTCCGCCAGCGAAGCACCGGAAGCCCCTGCGTGTGTCACAGGCCGGGGTCACGTGGGGTCAGGGTCCGGAGATCCTTGGTTTTGCTCATTTTAAGTAAAATCTGAGCACAGGTTGGGTGACCAAATAGGGTTGGTTCCACGTCCGTGATTCACCCCGTTCTTCCCTTTCCCACCTCACCAAGTCTGGGGGGCGTTTTTCCCCAAAAGAAAGCGGAAATGAGACCCCGGTTAACCGGATGTTATAGTAAAACACATACGCAGGAACAGAGCTTGAAGGTCTTCACAGACGCGTGTGTTGGGTCCTGAACCCCGGGTGGAGGTTCTACAGGATCGCGACCGCTTGGGGAGTCCGGCGTGAGCCCCGTAGCGGGAGCCGCGCGCCCACCCTGCGCGCCCCTCTCTCCCCAGGCGAGTCGCTGCCCTTGGCGACGTCCCATCAGATCCTGCTGCGGTTCAGCGCCAAGAGCGGGGCCACCGCCCGGGGCTTCCACTTCGTCTATCAAGGTAACTCCGGGGGGGCAGCACCCGCTCTGAAGACGCCGGCTGCGGGTTGGCGGTTTTAAAAACCCCCGCTGAGCACACGCACCTACACACGTACATGCAGCGACGCCCACCCCGCCGGCCCGCTTCCCCTTCAAGGTCTCACCTTCCTGTCCCGGGCAGGGCAGCCGTGTCCCTCCGTGACGCTGGCCCTGCGCGGCACAGGGTCCCCCAGCGTCCCACCCGCGTGGCCAAGGGCGGGATCTCCCACGTTCCACGCTCGCGTGGTCTGTGGGCCACGGGCCCGGTTCCTGCAGTTGCGGATGAGTCCCCGGAGGCTGCGGTGGTCACTGGGGCCAAGGGAGCCGGGGTCACGGTAGCGTCTGCAGTTCCGCTGTGACCTGGCAGCAGCCACAGGGTACCTGGTCCTCGTTGGCCCAGTTCTCTCACTGGCCCACAGGCTCCTCGAGGAGAAGTGAGTCCAAGTCCCAGTGGCCTCCATACGGCTGGGGGTTTGACCTTAATAGTCTGAAGGTCCCTGGGTCCCGCCGGCACGGCCCCCGGTCAGCGGTGGGGACGTGTGGACGGGACCTGGCCCGTCCCTCCCGGGGAGGCGCAGACGGGCTATTCATCACCGTCAGTAGAACTCGGCGCAGACTCACCTGGGGTCCTGGCCGGCGACGGTCCTGACGCCGCGCGTGTGTTCCGCCCGCAGCGGTTCCTCGGACCAGCGACACCCAGTGCAGCTCCGTCCCTGAGCCCCGCTACGGGAGGAGGGTCGGCTCCGAGTTTTCCGCGGGGTCCGTCGTGCGGTTCGAGTGTAACCCGGGGTACCTGCTGCAGGGGTCCGCGGCCGTGCGCTGCCGGTCGGTGCCCAACGCGCTGGCCCAGTGGAACGACACCATCCCGAGCTGCGTAGGTGAGTGGGGGCCCGGCGTCCCCTGGGCAGGAAGTGCCGCCAGCACGCGGCGCTGCGCGCTGACCGTCGGTGCTTCCGTCTGGGCTCCCCGGCGGATCACGCTCCAGGCCTGTCCACGGGGCGGGTTGTGTCACAGGGACTGACTGTGTGGCATCAGGACCCCATGTCATTGGGTCAGGAAACCACTCATCCGACTAACAGGGAAGAAACACGTTTCCTTCTCGGTTTTGACTGAACATGCCATCGACGCCCAAGTCACGGGTGCAAACCTCATTGCATTTGGGGGGAAATCGTCCTCCGGTGGGTGCGCAGATCAGCCTTTAACACGTGTGTGCTGATGAGGTGTCCTGCAGAGCGTAGCCGGTCCGCGCAGGCTGCGGGCCGTGACCCTGTTAGTCACACGTGTGACCCGGTGCACCGCGTGAGGGCCTCCGTGCGGTGGGGGCGGGCGCTTGGGGTCACCCGGGCCTTTCCGGCCTCTCGTCCTGCGGGCTGGCTGGTGAGTGGCAGTAAGACCACCCCGTGAGATGCGGGGCTGCACTTGGAGGACAGCCTGCCGGTCGCCCCAGACGTGGCAGGGAAGCTACCCTGAGCCGCAGCCGCAGCCGCCGCGGGGGTGCCGTTGGGGGCCCCGTGGCTTCTCCGAGGCCGCGACGTGGCCTCCGCAAAGTGAACCGTCCTCCGCGTGCTGAGTTGAGGGAACAGGCTGACGCTGGCCTCCGCTGAAGAGGGTGTAATTTTGCCCGACTCGTTCTGCCTTCCAGTCCCCTGCAGCGGCAACTTCACCCAGCGGAGAGGCACCATCCTGTCCCCCGGGTACCCGGAGCCGTACGGGAACAGCCTCAACTGCGTGTGGAGGATCACGGTGCCGGAGGGCTCGGGCATCCAGGTGGGTCGCCGCCGGGTCTGCGGACGGGCAGCGCTGGGCCGCGCGAGGGTCTCTCTCTTCTCCGTCACGGAGCCGGTTATTTAACTACGGAAACCGCAACCAGCTTCTCTCCTCCTCCTGTTTCCGAGAAGCGTCCCTCCCCGCGTTCCTCCGTCTGAAACTGAAATTACAAACCCGTGGGGTCGTCCCCAAGCGTCGGGGGTTCCCTCCACGGCCCCTGTGGCTTTCCCGCCGCCCGCCCGCGCTCGGGGCTCTTTGGGAAGGGGAGGCGGCCCTAACCGTCTCGCCCTGGGGCAGATCCAGGTCATCAGCTTCGCCACGGAGCAGAACTGGGACTCCCTGGAGATCTATGACGGCGGGGACACGGCCGCGCCCAGGCTGGGCAGCTTCTCAGGTGAGACGTGTCCCTCTGTCCCTCCGTCCTTCTGAGCCAGGGCCCGGCCGCTGGCAAACAGGCTGCCGGGAGCTCCCCCCTCGGCCGCTGGGCCCGAGTGCCGGCTGCCCGTGACCCCGGCCGCGTCTTCCGGCCGCCGCGCCTGCTCACAGGAAACCCTTCCCAGGGCTCCCTGGGGACATTGTTCAGCTCCAATTGCACGGGGACAGGAAGGGAAAACAGGCAGCGAGTTGTGAATAAAACAAGCCAGGCGGACGCAGATGTTCCTCCCGCCCGCAGGGACCACGGTGCCCGCCCTGCTGAACAGCTCGTCCAACCAGCTCTACCTGCACTTCCAGTCGGACATCAGCGTGGCCGCCGCGGGCTTCCACCTGGAGTACAAGAGTGAGTCCCGCCCCGCGCCGGGCTCTCCCTGCAGGAGACAGGAGTGGGGCCCTGCCCTGGACCTGCGTGTACGGGCGGAGCGCAGCCGGGCAGAGCCTTCCTCCGGGAAACACGCGTCATGAAGGGCAAAGTAACGTGGAAAGCGGGGGTCGGCGTCCGGCATAATCAGGGGGAGCTGGTGGTTTTCATTTCAGGCCCCTCGCATTCACAAGCGTCCAAGGTAACCTTGTGGGGTGCGGTTTCCTGGCGGGAGTAGCTCGCCCGGAAACGTGGAAAACTGGAATTTGCGAGTAGGTGGCGGGGCTACGTCCTTCTCCTCTCCAGCCTCACGGGCTGTCAGCAGGCGGCCCAGCCAAAGCGGGTGCCTGCCTGCCTGCCTGCCTGCAGCGGTGCTGTCCTCACGCTGACTGGGAGACGCTGCCCTGCCGCGCGTGGTAACACACGGTTATCCCGGGAAACACACGATCCGACCTCGGGGGGAGAGGGCACTGCCGCTGGGAAAAGAAGGTGGTGACGCTCCTGGACGGGACAGGAAGTCTATAGCATGTTAGTGCGTGAGCACCAACACGCACCTGCTTGTTCACGCGCACACGCAGATACGTGACCCTCGTAAGGACCGTGCTGGTCTGATGTCTGTGGTGCAGCACGTACGATGTGTCACGGACCAGCGCTCACCGGCCTCGCTGGCATTGGTGGGAGGATGGCGCCCGAGTTCAACCTCCAGCCTCCACGGGGCCGTTTCTATGAGTCCCGTTTCTGGGTTGCGGATTCTCCCTTTTTCCTCCCTGCTGTGCTTTCAGCGTTTTGTGGCTCCGATCTCCATCCGCCATGAAGCTGACTTGGGGGATAAAACTATTTAAATTTTGAATGGCCTCCCTCGAGTTTCACGTAGTCATCCTTCTTATCGTGCCTTCAAATGGGCTAAGCACCTTGTGTTTGTGATAATGATCTTATAAGCATATCCTTCTCCTTTCGGCTCTTCTTCCTTTTGGCTGTTACTGTTTTACCTCTTTGGCTGTGAAACGTGTAAAGCTCACAATACGTTTCGACTGGTGGTGCTGTGCCTCGTCAATATTCTTTACAGTGATGGAACAAAAGAAAAGTACCTGTGTTTACTTTTACTTCAATACCTTTTTATTTCTTTGGGTCGATCCCAGTTCCTGCTTCCTTTTTTTTCTGCCTGAAGAACTTCCTTTAGCATGTGCGGTAGTGCAGGTTGGCTGACAGCCCGTTCCGCTAGATTCTTTATTTCCTGAAGGTCATCTTTCCACCTTCCGTTGAGAGAGACGTCTCTGCTGGGCACAGGAGTGTGGGCTGAAAGATTCTCTGTTTTGGGCAAAGTAAAGATGCCATTTCATTATCTTCCCATAGCTTAGTTCAGAATGACAACCAGCTGTATGTCTCGTGCATTGGTCCCTTTTCTCTGGCTTCCTTGCAGAATGTTTTAGCCTGTGTTTTCATCAGGTGGAGTAGGAGGTGTCCAGGGGTGTGTGTGTGTGTGTGGTGCACACGTGCCCACTCGGGTACACGCACTGTGATCCTGCGTGGGGTATTCTCGCCATCTTGGGTCTTTGGGTTCATATATTTCATGGCTCATGAAACATTCTTGGCCATTATCATCCCGAACATTTCTGTTTTCATGGAGAGGAACCGGGGGGCAAAGATGCTGGAAATGGAACGAGGAAGTGACTTCCTGCTGGGTGGCAGCCGGCCACCAGCTGGTCACTGATGGCGTCATCGGTCCCACCCAACTTTGGGTCAAGTCTTTGAAAACAGGGGTGAGGACTTGAGTCGTGTAAGTGGACCGAAGGGTCCGGGGAGTTGCAGCCCCGAAACTGGAAGTGGCTAGGGGAGGAGAGGTGAGACAGGGCTGCCTCCCCCCAGGGAGACCTACTCGTTGTGCGAGGGAGACATGCGAACACATGGGAAGGGTTTACATGGTCACATGCACCAAATGTCCCTGCTTTGGTTGACATGACTCCTGTCAACCCACCTGGCACGGGCACGAAGCAACCTGAGCAGACTTCAGGACATTGCGTCCCTCTTTCATTTCAGACGTGTCAGGAGCCCCCCTCACGGAGAGTCCCTGTAGGTGCACTGCAGGTGGATGTGTTTTCGTGTCACCGAGGCCGACGTGAGGAGGGGTGGTTGGCGGGGGGGAACATAAGCAACGTTTACCGTGTGGACAGATCTCAGTCTCCACATGCGCTGCACTGAAGCACGTCTTTTCTGGGAGCGCCGCCCCATTGATTCGCCGAGTTTTCTCTGTGGGTGACCGTTGCTGTCTTGGGGACACACTGACTCCTTGCACATGGTGACAGCCGTGTTTGCGTCTCCGCAACTGTGACATTTGGCACGTAGTCCGCGTTCCGTCAACCTCCCGTGATGTCTCCCTACATGAAGCTGTGATTTCTTCATTCACCTGTTTTCCAACACCGCCTGCCCTTCACTGTGAATGTTGATTATTGGCTTCCCAGAGAATATCAACAACACGTCTGTCACAGGCCGCCATCGCACCCATGCGCACGCAAAGGAATAGTTATTGTTTGATTAATGGCAGTAGATAATATGCTCACCACATGTCTTAAAAATAAAACTAACGATCTAATCTCCAGCGCCCATGCTGACGCGTAGGTAGTGACTGTTCATGTGTCTACATGTATGTTCTCTGACTTCTTCGCCCACCCAGTAAACCACTTCTGTTCATCTCTCCATGGGGTCTGCTTTCCTCTCTCTGTTTTCTTCATCCCTGTTTGGAACTGTCCCCCTAGAATGGCATCGCTTTGTTTGGCGTTGTGAACCCTGAAAACCAGACGCCGGACCGGTCGGAATGAGGCCAGAGAACTGAGGAAAAAAGGCTCCAGACTATTTCTACTGTATTCACAAAGGTCTCATTTGTTCTGCTCAACACATTTGGCAAGAATTGCGCGTGTGTTACGTTTTGAAAGCATTTTCATTTCCAAGATTTCAGCAGAGCATTCCCTGAGTTTTGCCGAGCAGGTTTAGAATATCAGCGACGAAGACCCAATGAGGCGAGTGCTACCGCACAGCTTCCCCATTGGATGATAAAATTAGATCCTTCCTTTCTAATGGCTTCGTTTTACAGTCTTTGCTTCCACAGGCTAGACGGACGGAGATAAAAAACTTCCCTCTCTGCCCTCCAAGTGTAATCACAATTTTATGAATCTGCACATTTTCCGAAGGCCCCAGGTTTGATATTTGAAATGATCAGGACACATATCTGCAGATAATGTGGAATAAGCACCGTGAGACATGAAACATTGCAGTTTATTTCTTAGGAAGCTCGACGGTCTCCCCGTTTCATCAGATACCTGGTGATTGAGGGCCGGGGCGTCCGTGAACAGCCTGTTAAGGAAACATGTCGTTTGCTGTCTCGTTTGATGAGGCAGGATGTGAGCAGCCTGCGCTTTGTGAGAACCGGGTATCCTTCCTATGAAGCCCGTGCTTACAACGCGACACGGTGACCTTCTAGGAAAGCAACTTGGAACTTTCCTACCAGCTGGTTGTGGAAACCTTCGGAACAGCCCTTCGGTTTGTGCTCCTGTCTGTGTTCACGTCGAAGTAAATACTTTTCTTCAGCTTCGTCCGCCCCTTCGGTGAGAGGGCCCCCAGGGTTTAATTGCATTAAGGATCCATTCTGCCCAGTTGGAACATGATTCTTCTAAAACTCTGCCCCAAGCGAGGATTTGCTAACGATCATTCTCTCCGTAGACATTTTGCAGAAGGGCGTGTGCAGTTGCCGGCTGGTCCACCTTCTCTCCCTTCGGGTTTACCGGATGCCACCCCACCTACTCTCACACCTCAGTGTCAGAATAACGATTAACTGCAACTAGTGTAACCTTTTTCTCTCCCCCCAAATTCTTCGGACACCGCGCCCTTCTGCCTCCTGAAGGTCAGAAAGTGGCCTGTTCTGTCCTCTAAGTGGCTGCGGTTTCGTCAGCAGCACCTCCCTCTGTTTCGTGCTTTGGGCTGTGACGCCCCTGGTGGATCTTTCTTCAGGGGCCCCTTCCTTTCAAACACAGGGCGCCCCCCACCTGCCCCCTGGGCTGTGGGGTCCAGACTGGAGGTGACACCGCGCTGGGGACGCGGCTTTGCTCTCACCGCGTCTGCAACGCAGTTAAATTATCGTGTGGTAAACGAATAGAGCCAGTCAGTAGAAACCCATCGTCTGTAGGACCAATGGGGACTGGGGACTCAGTTCGTTTGCGTTACCTGTTACAGGTTCTTTTGCTTGACTGGTGGAATATTTCTCCTGCTGGTCTTGTGCACTCTGGGGCTGTCGGCGCCCTCTGGCCTCTGTGGTGCCCGGAGCGCATGTGAGGACGCCCTGCATGACGGTCGTCACCAGCCACCGACTGGCTTGTCCTTATTCCGAACTACAGCCTGAAGGCTACGCCCAGACACGTTTAAGTACATTTTTCGGGGGTCAAATTAAAAACAAGGGGCGGCGGTGGCTGACCTTGCGCACGTTCGATAGGACAAAAGGGGACGTGTAAACAGAGCTGCCGCCTGTGTACCCCACAGTTGGAAAGAGGGAAAGTGGGCGGACTCCAGCGGAACAAGTCGGAAGTGTGATCGTATCTCTGAGTCATGTTACCGTCTGCGGAAAGCCCCACACGTGGGAGGGATAGAAAATACGGCCCCTCGGTGCACAGGGCACTTTCTGACCTTCAGTGTGCAGGCATTTCGGGGGAAATCCACGTCAACTTGGGAAAAGGGTGGCGCCCAGCTCCGACCTGCCTGCAGAATCGAAGCACCGGGGTGAGTTTCCGTCCGCACACGGGGCGGGATGCATCTTCAGGGTCCGTCACGACGGGTTCTCCGTACCCGAGAGCGGACGGTTCACGAGAGTGATTTTCTGTGGCCTTGAAACGGGAAAGGAAGCGGTTGACGATGAAGTAGTGGTTCTCGTTCCAGTTTCCTGACCGAGTGGGACCCCCAGGTTCACACTCACGTTCTCCGTGAAAACCACCAAGTAGGTTTGAAGACCCGTAACCAAGAGACCTGTCCCGGGGTCTGACCAGGGGTATCGTCCTGTAAGAGCCCTTCCCGTGGGGCCTCCGCACTGGCCTGTTCCGCGTGAAGTGCCGGAGCAGCAGGTTAAGGACGTCAAGGGGAAAGTCGGTTACTGTTTATCACGCAGCGCAGAGGTTAAAATGAAACGAGTGGCTAAGGACTCGCCCCCGGCCAGTGGAGCCACGTCACGCCTCCCCGGTGGCCTCGCGGGGCAGCGTGGAGCCCGTGAGGAAGGCGTGTGCCGGCCCCGTGTGAGAACCGGGCCCTCACCGCTGCGCGTGTCTGTTTCCACAGCCGTGGGCCTCGCCGCGTGCCAGGAGCCGGCCCTGCCCAGCCACGGGTTCAAGACGGGCGACCGGTACATGGTGAACGACGTGCTGGCCTTCCAGTGCGCGCCGGGGTACACGCTGCAGGTGGGTCCCGCGGCCGCACGCGCTCCGCCCCTGCCCCGCGGTGTGTCACCCGAGGGGCCGCCGTGGTGGCGGGAGCAGGTCCCCTCCTACCGCCAGTAGCTTCCCAGTGATCACGGGCGCTTTCCAAGCGGAGCGTTTCCGTTTCCTCGTCGTGTTATTTCAGAGAGGACGTTCTCCCCGGGGCTGCCGGGACACCTGTGAGCGCCTCACGGGTGGGCTCCGAGGCCCTGCGGTCCCGCTGGGCACGCGGTGGGTGCGGCTCCGCCGGGGCCGGGGAGAAGCCGGGGCTGCGTGAGGGGCATGGGGAGCGTTTAGTGGAAAGAAACGCCGCCAGGTTTCTCGACTTCGGTTCACAACGCAGGGCCGGCTGAGGGCCCGTAGCAGGAACCCAGGTCACGTTTCTGGGAAGGTCACCCTCATGTCCGAGGCGGGCGCACAGCCGGAGGCGCGCGGGAGCCCCGCTCAGGCGTGTGAGCCCGTGTCTTCTCTCTGCAGGGCCGTTCCCACATCTCCTGCATGCCCGGGACCGTGCGGCGCTGGAACTACCCGGCCCCGCTGTGCATCGGTAAGAACAGCCTGAGCTGCCCGCAGGCTCTGCAACACCCGGCGTCTCCTTGAGCCAGAAGACGGGGGCGCCTACAGCCTGTGACCGGCCCTGGGACACCCCCCCCCACCCCCTCGGGGATCCCGCCCAGCCCCTGCCCGTAGGAAAGACCCCCCATGATGATCCGACCCCGTAAAGGCTTCCGGGCTGCGCGTCATTGCCTGCTTGCAGTGCTTTGGTCTCCCCAAACTCCACTCGCCCATCAGCAGGCGCAGGTGCCCTTCAGGGTCCCCAGCCGGCGGTGGGGGCCTCGCTCCCTGCCCTCCGGCCGTCCAGCCCCGGGCTCCTCGTTCAGGGGGACACAGCGCCGCCCAGGACGTCCTGCCACCACCTGTCCGACTCCCGCGACTTTCTCACGCACGTGTCCTGTAATTCACTCGCCTGCATGTGTCTCCCCAGGGTCTCCCCAGCACAGGGCAGCCAGCACACAGTAGGCCCTCCATCATTTTGACTCACGAGGGACCAGTAACAGCTGACACGGAGCATGGACAGGGGTGACGGTCCCGCCGTCCCTCCTCCCAGCCCCCGTCTCAGGCCCCCGATCAGCAGGGGACACACTCAGACCCGCTGGTCCCCAGTGCCCTCCGGCAGGCCCCTCCGTGCACGTGTGCACGTGTGTGCGTGTGTGGGCATGTGTAGCCCAAAGTGATTTCCTGGTAAAGGGGATCTGCCGGGACAGTCAAGTCACGTGGAAAAGGTGGGTCTGTGTGAGCCGAGACTAGACCCCCAGGGCAGGGACGTCTGTGATAGAGAAACAATAAATTCATACAAACGAAACAAAACTTCAGGGCCATGGGGAGGAAAACGGGGAGCAAGAGCCCCGCTGGGGGCCCCCCTGCTCCCTCCCTCCTGTAAACAGAACTCACGGTCCTTGTCTGGTTCTGAGTGAAGAATGGTCCCTGGAATCTGGGAATTTCACATTTTAAACTGGGAGCTGAGAACCTGTGCAAAGGGCCTTTGATCAGACAGCGTCCTCGCTCCGCGTTATGGGAGATGATGTTGTGTGTGGATGGTCGGCCTCTGGTCATCAAACGTGACTGGTTTTCACCTGTTACTCCACGTGCCCCGCGTGTTAACCACCCCAGGCGCTGCTCCTCACACGCGTGCAGAGGAAGGCCCGTCCCTGGCCCCCCCAGGGCCCCGGTACACGGGACGTGGGTGGGGGTGTTGCTTCCGCTGGTGGCTGAGGACCAGCTCGAGTCGGGGGTGAGGACTAGGACCCCAGCAGGCGAGTTTGGAACCTCGAGGCCGTGTTGGAACTCAGCCGAGGGGAGCTGACGTCTGACCTCCACTTGGCAGCCACGTGCGGAGGGACGCGGACCAGCCTGGGGGGCGTGATCCTGAGCCCCGGCTTCCCGGGCGCGTACCCCAACAACCTGGACTGCACCTGGAGGGTCTCCCTGCCCGTCGGCTACGGTGAGTGCGGCCGGAACACGCCGGACCCGAGTGTGGCCGCAGCCTGGGCCAGGCGGGGGGCGCGGCTGCTGCAGACGGGGAGCCGCACAGAGGGAGATGGGGGGCGGCAGGGCACCCCGTGGTGAGGCGCCGGGCTCCTCAGACCTGGTCGTTACTTACGTGTTATAACAACGTTTGCACTTCCGACTCCTCCGCCTTTTTCACACCCCCCCCCACCCCCAACTGTTCTCTCTCTGCGAGTCTGGGTGTCGTTGCTTCATTCGCCCCTGCGGTTCACTCACTTCATCCCCCTCCCCAGGCCGGAGCCGCAGGGACCCCGAGTTCCCCGACCTCTGCTGGAGGGCGTGGTCGCCGGCCTGACCAGCCCTGGCCCTCAGGGTCACAACACCGGGGTGGGGACGGCAGTGCCACCCGTTGGCTGCTGGTGTCGCGGGGCCAGATCCTGCCAGTTCCACGCTGTTCCCTTCCGCACGGCCGCCGGCGGGTGCGGCTGTGCCAGGGGCCCCGCCAGCCGAGCGTGGGGTCCGTTTCCTGCCAGCCGAGTGTGGGGTCCATTTCCTGCAAACTTGCTGACAGCTGGGTAACAGAGACGCAGCCTCGTTCCTTCCGGTCAACCATGGCCATGGGTGGCGCCACGTGACCTCACGCGTGACCACCTCCGGAGGGAGGGCACAGCCCAGCCTTGGGCGCATTCCCCGAATTCTGGAACAACTCGCTCTTTTGCCGTCATTTGTATCCACAGAAGGTGCAGAATAGGGCCATGAACGTTCACGAGCTCCATCAACAAAACCCAAAGGTTCCTCTCGGAAGTCACGGTCCCCTCACGACCCAGCGTTCTGTCAGGGCCCGGAGTCAAAGGCCCGTGACGGACACTCAGTGGTTCATGGGCAGTGACAACCAGGTGAGACTGTGACACCCGCCCGGGAGGGCCACGCGGGTTGCGGCTCTCGTTGTCACAACGCACCTGGTCCCCTGCGTGCAGTGCAGCCACCAGCGCGGAACAAGTTTGCCTGTTACGGAGGACCTTGCGTTCCGCCTCCCGGCCGCTGTGTCCAGGTTTCCTTCTCCCCGTTTCACCGACTCCTGGCCTGGAACAGCCTCCTGCCCCATTCAGAGCGAGGCAGATACGTTTGCTTTACGCGCTCCCGCGTCTGCACGGATGTAGGGCCGTGACCTCTGCCCAGGAACCCAGTGCGTCGGTGGCTGAGAAAAGTCCTCGTCTGCCCAGAGCAGGGGAACCGCAAAGGGACGCGCGCTGGTCCCCGGGCGGAAGAATCCGCATCAGCGGCCGGGGCGCTGGGTTGGGCTTCCCCAGCCCAAGTGAATTGCCGGGGTGTGTGTTTCTGGACACCTGGCGGCTCCGCCCGAACTCCGGAAACGGCTCGCGTATTTCAGACAAGCCGTCGGGGGACGTTCAGACACGCAGACGTGTCGCCGCGAATGGCTCTCGGTGATTCTGAGTTTGGTTTGCTTTTCACTCACCCGCTGCAGCTTATCCGGGCGCAGGTCCACGCGACCCTGGCCCTTGGGGCCGCCGGCAGGTCGCCGACCGGTGCCGACCGTTGGGTCAGATTCCTGCAAACGCCCGTCACCGGCTTTGCGTGTGAAACACAACGGAAAGAATCACCTGCTGGACCAAACATCTCGTGGCAGCGTTCAGACCATTTCAAAGCCACCTGCAAGGTCCGTCGTGTTTAGTCTGAGACCTACGGTGACATCTTCCTCGATGGAACTGTCATTACCTTCCTGGAGGCTTGACCTATGGCAGCCGTGCGCTCGTGGCGGCTGATGGAGCCACCGCCGGGCCAGGGGGAACCGGCCAGCATTCCGAGCATCAGCCCTGCGCGCCCTGGACCCCAGGACTGGCGCCCTCCGCTGTCCGGGGCAGCTGGCTCCCCGACATTCTCGCATAGGTGCAGGTCGCACGGCTTCCGGGAGGCGGGGGAGAAGGAACCAAGGTCTCCTGAGGTCCAACATGGGTGACGGTCCCCGTCCTTCCTCCGGAGACCGCGGGGGACACTCCTGACCGCACGGCCTGGTCAGCACCTTGAGGAAACGTCGATTGTGTGCTTCCGGCTGTTGACGTCCGGTTATTTCGTGTGCTTTCTCGTAGGCGCGCACATCCAGTTCCTGAACTTCTCCACGGAGGCGAACCACGACTTCCTGGAGATCCAGAACGGGCCGGACCCCACCAGCCCGATGATCGGGCAGTTCAGCGGCCCGGGGCTCCCCGCCGCCGTGCTGAGCACCACGCACGAGACCCTCGTCCACTTCTACAGCGACCACTCCCAAAACCGGCAGGGGTTCAAGCTGGCCTACCAAGGTAAGGACGCAGACAGGCCCGATGCACTTCCGCCCTCGGCGAGTTCACGAGGGGTGGCAGCCTCCGTGGCTGGTTGGAAACTCGGGCCGCCAGAGTCATTTATGGGAGATGCTCCTCCAACGAGGAGCGGGGCCATCGCTGGTCTTGTCCTCACCAGGGAGGACCTGGACCCAAGGACAGACCCCCCGCCCCGGGCCCTTCCCCCCAGGTCTTCTCGCCGGGCACGGCTGGGGGTGGGGCGGAGGGTCTCTGCTCAGACAGGAGCCTGTCGGCATCTCCACACACTCGTCCCTGCCCTGCCCTCGGGTCGCGTTCCCACGAAGGCAGGAACAACGCAGTGAATGAGCTGCGTTCTTTCTCTAAACCCTCAAAACACGAGCTGCCTACAGGAAGCTGGGAGCCGCCACGGTAGCATTTTTCGGCACGTGACAGGTTCACCTTTCTTCCTTTCACCCGAAATGGTTCCGCCGGCCTCCTCTGGAGGGTCGTTCAAGCAAATGATGTCGAACGTGTCCGGCGTGGGTCCTGTTTCCCGCCACACGGCTTCGTCCCTCGTTTTCTTTCGTTTCTCAACCCTCGAAAACAGCTTTGGTAGCTAATTATTCCAGGACGGTGGCGTTTGTGTTGAGCGTGTAGGTGACAGTAGTCGAGTGGGTGCTGGGAGTTGCGAACTGAGACTTCAGAGTTTGGGTTTTGAACTAGAGACCCGGCCACGAGGGGACGTAGAGGGACAGCAAGGCTGGGCCAGGGAGGACGGTGACGGTGACCTTGCCAAAATGTCCCCGAGGACCTGCTGCCACCAAGTCCGGGTCTGATCCATTCCTCAGCCGGACAAGAGTGTCACCTCGGCTTAGACGGAGAGCAGAGCAGCAGGCAGCTGCCCCATCATTACCGAACCGTCACGACGGGGTCCCGTCACATGCCAGGTTCCCCGTAGCCTCACCCCGCACAGCGGTGACCTCGGTGCCTTTTCTCGAAGGCCGTCGGTGGCCAGGCCGCAGGCAGGGCTCGGGGTCTGGGGCCGGAACCAGCCACGGCTCTGAGTTAGTGTCGGGAGTGGGCAGGACATGTCCGCCTGGGACACAGCGTGCAGCCCGGGGTGAGGCTCTGTCCCCAGGGGCTGCGGAAGCCCGAGGGGGACCCCCAGGGCCTTGCAGGAGGGGCCCACGCAGCGGTTGCACCGAGGAGGCACGTGTGACAAGGGCGGCGATCCTAGAACCCAGGGGCTCTGTGACCTGAGTGATACTGACTCAGGGAGCTTATCCGTCCCGTGTGGAATTGTCCCACCTGCCAGGTGAACTGCTGGGACCGTGGTGTGTGTGTGTGCGCACGTGTGTGCACGTGTGTGCGTGTGCAGTGCTGTCTCAGACGCTGGTCCAGCACAGTTTCGCTTCGCGGACGAGCCGGCTCTGTGTCACTCGCGCGGGGATGGGAGCCTGGGGAACGTGCCGTCAGGACTCGCGTCCCCCGGGGCTCAGTGCGACGACCGACCCCTCCTTGCGTGCCAGACCCGCGTCACGCGTGACTTACGAGCCTGGCCCTGTGTGTCTGTTTCAGCCTATGAGCTACAGAACTGCCCAGACCCTCCTCCCTTTCAGAACGGGCACGTGGTCAGCTCCGACTTCAGCGTGGGGCAGTCCATCTCCTTCGAGTGCCACCCGGGCTACGTCCTCACCGGCCACCCGGTGCTCACGTGCCAGCACGGCAGCGACAGGAACTGGAACTACCCGTTTCCTCGCTGTGACGGTAGGTCGCGCTCTTCCCGGGACGGGCGCACGGACCCCGGGGCAGACGCACGCGGTCTGGTTGGTTAACTTGCGCGGCAAGTACTTGCCGGGCGTCCACCAGGCCAGGCTCATCCCTGTTCACCCTCAGGGATGCGTCCCACGTCGCTGCATCAGGGCGGCTGCCTGTTAAGCAAAACCAGGTACACAGGTGGGTGGATGGAGCTCAGGTCCAGAGGGGGGTCCCCCTGGGCAGCGCCTGAGGCGTCTGAGGGAGAGACCCTGGGCCCTGCGGTGGCCTCTCCCCAGGCCCTGCTGCTGTCAGGGCACGTTCCTGACGTCAAGTTAACATCGGCCGTCCAGCCCTTGTTTGCGAAGGATGCTTTGCCGACAGAACGGTTCCTGTGACCCTGATATTCCAACGTTATTCCTCCAGTAGCCTAGAATTAAAATACCAGCTCAGGGGACCTTTGACATGTGGACCACTCAGGTCCCGCGGCAGAAAGAGGGGTGACGTCTCCTGGTGGTTGACTTCCGCCTGAACCAGGAAAACACAACCCAAGACGCACCTGTGAGCTCTGAACTCGCGTGTTCATCCGTGTGTCCCATTCTGGACCGCTGTGGAAAGGGCGGGAGCTCTTCCAGGATGATCTTGGCCGGGTAGAAAGTTAGTCAGTTAAAACCACGCGCAGGGTGATGCCCTGCACATTTGAAAGAGCGTTTTAAAGTTATTTTATAAAACCAAGAGGAGCAGTTGCGTAGCTGGTGATTTTCCAGCTAAAAGGCTTTAAAAACCTTCCGTTCCGTGGTCCACTCGAAATGCATTTGCTTACACGTGTAAATTGTTGGGTTGGTCAGGGTGTGTTTTCACACCTTTTGGCCTATTCACTTTGATACCGTCCTACGCCTTTGGGGGCAGGTCCTTAAAACCCCACCCGATTCCTGCCGGTAACACGCCCGCGGCCCATCTGTTTGCTTTCGGTTTGATTAAAAACCCACGTGGCTGCGAACGGTTAAGAATGCACCTCACGCCCTCCTGCTAATAGGGGGCGGTTTCATTTCACGTACGTAAACCTGGCGGTTGCCATGGCACCCGTGACGATGAGTTTACTCGGTCACATAAAGGGCTGATCGGGGATTCACGCGCCGTCACGCGTGGAACACGGGCGGTTCTGGACGTGGGCCCGTGAGACCCCACCTGCGTGATTTCACCTCCTTCCTGCGGGCGCACAATTCTGCAAAGAAGGGATGACGCCTCCCGTTCACGGCGGTGGACGAAGATGCCGCCGTTTCAGACATTTGGAATGGGCTGCAGGAACCTCACTCACCACAAAATTCAGTTCTGCATTTTCGCACAACTTCCACCCGGTCCCTCGCGGGGGCCCGACCGGTGGCTCCTCAGCTCAGCACCGGCTGAGGGTTTTCTCTCCAGCGACGTGGGGCGACTTTCTCTGGGAACCTGGCAAACACGTTAAATGAAACCGGTGGCTTAGGAGCCTCCCCCTTCTCAGGTGCCCAGACCGGGGCAGTTGTTCCGGCCAGCGGTGCCGAGAAAGATTTCCCCAGCGTCTCTTACGAGGGACACGTCCCCGACCGACCTCAGAACCCGGCGCCCCTGCGCGGAGTCCGTGCTAACGCTGGCCTTTCCCTGCCTCCTTCCAGCTCCGTGCGGCTACAACGTGACGGCTCAGAACGGCACCATCTACTCGCCCGGCTTCCCGGACGAGTACCCGATCCTGAAGGACTGCCTGTGGCTGGTCACCGTGGCCCCCGGGCACGGGGTCTACATCAACTTCACCCTGCTGCAGACCGAGGCCGTCAACGACTACATCGCCGTCTGGTAGGCGGCCTGTCCTCGCGGCCACGCGGGGCTGCCCTGGGCCACCGGGACGTCAGGCTGCGGGGAGGGGCAAGGTAGCCGGGTGGACGCGGGGAGAGGTTTGCCAGCTTCAGAAGCGCAGGGAATGGGTGTTAGAGCTGAGCTGCGTGGCGGGTCTCCCGGCGTCACTCTGGGCAGGGGAGACCTGGCTGGGGTGGCTCGGGGTGCACACCGGCCCTGACGAGGCGAAGCCGCGGTCGGAGGAGAAGGGGTGGTTCTCGGGGGCCGGGGGGCCCTCGGCTCAGGTGACCCCTGTGTCCCCAGGGACGGGCCCGACCAGAGCTCCCCGCAGCTGGGCGTCTTCAGCGGCAACACAGCTCTGGAAACGGCGCTCAGCTCCTCCAACCAGGTGCTGCTCAAGTTCCACAGCGACTTCTCCAACGGAGGCGTCTTCGTGCTCAACTTCCACGGTCAGTGGGCCTTCGCCCCTCCCAGGGGACGGTCGGTCGGCCCGCTCCGTCCGGCGTCAGCCCGGCTGCAGACCAGCCAAGGGCCCGGGGGCTCCCGGCAGCGGGGCCCCTTTCCTGCCCCGCGGGGGCCTGGTGGTCTGGCTGCGTGTTGCTACGAGGCTGGATTCACCCGAGAGGCGTGTGGGTGAGGCCGATACGCGTTGAGCGGCGTCCACGCCCACCCGCACCCGCCTGGGTGGTTGCAGACGGGGTGGAGGCGGCCGGTCAGAATGAACACGAAATGGTTGGCAAAGGAGGAGCGTTAGGGCCGCCCTGGTCGCAGGCCTTGTCCTCGCCAGCCCTGGGGTGGGCGGAGCCGGCCTCGATGACCCGATCCTCCCGCAGGGTCCCAGATGCCTGTCGGCACTTCAATGGTGGCTTCCCTCCGCCTTCAGGTGTCCGTTGGCAGGAAACTCTCCCGGGAGCTGTGGGCGCTTGAGGATTTTATAAAACCACAATTAACTGAGATAGACAGACCCGTGCCTAGGAGCGTAGTAATGTCGTAAGAACGCGTTGCTCATCATCTTGTTCGTTCAGCACATGTAATCGCACGTACTTCTTTTTCCATCAACCGTGTAGCATTTCAGCTCAAGAAATGCCAGCCGCCCCCGGCCGTCCCGCAGGCAGAAATGCTGACTGAGGACGAGGATTTTGAAATTGGTAAAGTGTGTTTCATTACGAGGTCATTAGCTTCCCTTTCATTTCTCACACCCCCCCGGCCCATGACGGTGACTGTTACACCCAGGGGTCCCGTGTCAGACAGACACGCATCCTCCCTGACGTCCACGATGTTCGGGGTCTGTCTCTCTGAGCACGTTTCCCCAGCTTTCCCACGTCTTCTCCTGAACGACATTTTCTGAGGCACACGCACACGTGTGTGTCATCAGGGACGAGTGGTCACGACCTGGGACCCTGTCATTCATGGTCACCGTGATGGCGAGTGTGATGCTGGCCTTTTGTGGACGCTGGGGTTTGATGGGTGAACCTGTGTAATGACAAGACTCGGAACTCCTGCCGTGTCCGTTGCTATTCCTGGCCTGTCTCCTCAGGGGCCCGTCAGGCCCGGCGGTGCAGGCTCGCAGGGTAGCCACGTGTCCCCGGGCTCCTCAGCCCCAGTTACCGGCCCCCGTCCCGCTGTGGCCCCGTCAGACCACGGACCAGCCACGGGGCCCTTCTCCCCACGCTCAGAATGGCTGAGCCGGGCCGGGTGCCGTTAGGTCTGGAAGCCAGTCTGGTTCACAACCCCACGTTCCAAATGCCCGTGTCACTGTGATGTCCCGTCATCCTCAGGGACGTTGAAGGAACAGAGGGGGAAGCCGGTGCATGTCACGTCTGTCCCGACACCGGTTACGATCAAGGTGGCCCTTCTGTACCCGAGGCGCGGGAAAGGCAGCCTGTCATCAGTCCGAGGGGGACGAGGGGCGCAGACTTGGAAATGGGTCCCCCGGGGACTGGGTTCGTGAGGCCGTCGTACATGTTTTGCGTCCCCACCCTCACGGTCGGAGAAGCGTCGTGTCCGAGCGCCCACCCGCCCTCTTCCAGGGGACTTCGTGCGGTACCAGTGCCACCCGGGGTTCACGCTGTCCGGGCCCGACACGCTCACCTGCAAACTGCGAAACCAGCTGCAGTTCGAAGGGTCTCCCCCGACGTGCGAAGGTACGAGTGCCCCCCCATGGGCCGCTGGGCGGCCTCCGTCTCCGCAGCTTTGCGGGGGTCCCAGGTCAGCCCCGCTCTGGGATGCAGCCGCTGCCGCTCGTGGACCCCCGGGGGACCCCCTCCGCTCGCTCTGAAATCAGCTGCACCCAGTAGGAGGTCTCGCTGTTCCCCAGGTTCACCAGGGGAGTGTTCACACTCCTCGCAAAGTGGGGATAATCCACCCTCGGAAGCTGGGTCCCCGCCACCTGGGTGCCACCCTCCGTGTCACCAGCCCCCTGTTACCTTCCCACCCGACTGCTCCCCGCGCTGGTGCTTTGGGTGGGTTTCAAGGCAGACTAGACTGCAGGGGCCACTGACGTCCCTCCGAGGACGTCGGCAGGCACAACGCCAGCCCGACTCCCCGTTTTCTCCGTTAAATGTATCGGCCCTGCAATGCAAATAAAACGCCCGCATTTCTGGCCGTCACCGCGCCTTAAAATTCGTGTCCAGTAACGGGGACACCGCCTAACCGCAGAAGCAGGTTGGAGGCTGAATCTAACCTTTCAGTGGATCTGAATATAATCAGATCACTTTCAAAATATCACGGAAAAGATACCACGTGCTCTGGGAAGCAAACAGGTTGGAAACAAGTAGGAATGCCCTACGATGGCCCCAGATAAGCCAGAGGTGTCCCTGGCCTACCTGTCGGAGAGGTGCCCACGTTGAAATGGTTTTATTTTAGGGTCCTGAAATCCTAAGGCCCTGTTCGTTCTGTGACAGAACGGACGCTCCCCTTTCAAGGAAGTGAGACCTTGGATGACAGCGCCAGCCTGGCGCACGCCGGGTCGGTTGACCAGGGACTCAGTCAGGAGCCTGTCACCGGCCTTGGGCCAGTCCCCACCACCCCGACCACGTGTGGGAAGGTCATGTACCTGCCGGGATTGGCGTGACCACGCAGGGGTAGGGAGACAGTTGCCATTTCTGGAGCTTTGTCACATCAATCACCTGGCGGTAGAAAGTAACCTCTCCGCCATGCGTTGGAGGCGATTGGCTGGTGCTCAGGCCCCGGGTGGATCCAGCGTGGCCGCCACTTCCCGACGGGTGGGACCCAGTGAGACGGTGTCTCCGCAGCCTCCGCCGCCCCCAGACTAGTACAGTGAAGTCGGCATGGTTCCCGCCTGTGCATTCCAGTCCCCTCTGTTGGCCGCCAGGTGACGTTGGTGTCGCACAAACTGTTCTCGTTACGTTAACAGTGGCTGGACGTTTTCCGGACGACCTCGTACGTGCCTCATCCTCTCACATGTTACACGTGTGTAATTGTCTTGCCGATGAGAGGGTGACGCTACGGTGCTCCTGTTGGTCAGTGTGGGTCCTGCTGGGGTGCGTCCTGCGGCGCACGCCCTCAGGGCTGGTGGGACACCTCCCCATCCCCTGCCCGCGCTGGGGTCAGCTTGTCCCTCGGCAGCCGGCTCCCTGAGTAAGGAAAACGTTCCCTTTGCTCGTAGCCCAGTGCCCGGCCAGCGAGGTCCGCACGGAGTCATCAGGGGTCATCCTCAGCCCGGGCTACCCGGGGAGCTACTTCAACTCCCAGACCTGCTCCTGGAGCATCCGCGTGGAGCCGGGCTACAACCTCACCCTCTTCGTGGACAGTTTCCAGAGTGAGAAGCAGTTCGACACCCTGGAGGTGTTTGACGGTGAGTGGGGGGGCTCAGCCCAGCTCGCGGGCGCCGGAAACCCACCCCCCATGTGCCCGTCGCGCGGGAACCTGGGTCCATCGTTGAGTCGAACGGCATCTCCCCGCAAAGGAGGTGCGTCCTGCACGCGGTGCCGTCTCAGGAATCCAGCGCTTTGGGAACCGTGCACGCTTTGCTCACGTGACACCTCTGAACAAGTAGATAACACCGGTCATCCTCGCGAAATGGGCCGTTCCTCTTCAACGCCGGGATCTCCATGAGAACGTGTCCCTGAGGGTGGTACTGATTTAGGAGACATTTTAGGAAATTGAAGGGTTAGGGGATAAAGGTACTTGACCCAATTCCGTACCAGGAAGGTATAAACGTCACAGCGCACGGAGATATTTAGGTGATAAGTGCCCCCGTCTCAAATGAACACATTTTTTCAAATTAGTCATATGCATATTTACACGATTCTCATGAACTTTCTTCACCTCGCGAGGCGATGCCGGAAAGTTGAGTGCGGTTGAAGGGCCCCTTTGAAATGAAGCCAATGTGAGTAGTTTTCTTCGTCAGCCCCCAGGAAATGAGGCCGAGACGCGATCATGGCTGTGCAGAGCAGTGGGGTTCGCGTGTTCTGACAGATGTGTCATCGCGTTCAGACACGTTGCAATCAATTCAGTGAAAATCAGCCGTGGCTGTAGCTGGTTTTACGTGCGTTACTGTGGCTTTTCACTGCCTGAGGAACGTAATAACCAAATGGCTCGTGTAGAGAGAGGCCACGTAAATCAACTTACGCGTTTCCAAAGGCGAACTGCTGAACTGGGAATCGAAGTGACACGGATACACGTAGAAACAGGACTAAAGAAGAGTATTTTCATTCTCAGAGGACTTTTTCATGTGTCCGGGAGTCTCCCCCCATTTTCAACCGCAGACCACTGTGGTCCAAACACATGACACGGAAAACTGTGGAAACAGAGTTTGTAAGTTTTGACGGTCGCTCTCTCCCCGTGTGCCGGGCTCTGTCAGGGTCCCGCTCGGTCGGCCCGCAGTGTGGGTTGTCCATTTGTCTCCGTGTGGCAGCAGGTTCTCCCCGCCCTGCGGGTCACCGAGCAGCTGTCGGGATGTCAGGCGTCTGTGTAGTATCTTGGGCCCCCTGACTTTGTCCAATGGGGGTCCCCGCGTGCGAGGCAGCTCAGGTGCATGATACCCCTACGATGCTGCCTATGGTGAGATCTATTTCATTACCTTAAGTCTATGAACATTCCTCTGGTTCACCCTGGTCGAATGAGAATTCAGTGGACATCTCCCACCTTGTCTAACAGCAGGAGGACAATCATCGTTGATCATTTAGGCTTTACGTGGTTATAGTCCGGTCTCCCCGCCCATGAGGACAGACCACCTGCGGGGTAGACAGTAGAAACCATTTCAACGCTGTGGCCGTCAAAGCGCCCTCGACCTGCGACCAGGTTTGGGTTCGTCGCGAAGGTGGTTCTGTGAAGTTGGAAGGTCAGAGTTCGACGTGACGTTTTTCAGGCGTTGGCGTTTGTCTCCGTCCACGTGCACCGCGTCTCCCTCCGCTTTTCCGTAAGACACGGGCCCTTGCGGCTCCTGAGTGGACCACCCCAAAGTGTCGGCTGCGGGTGTCCAGCCCCGCCAGCCTGCGAGCGCGCCGCTGTCCACAGCTCCCGTCGGGGACGGTTCTCCGTGAAAAATGGATTTAAGTCGTTGCGGAGCTGCGTTGAGAGAGGCGTCAGGGCTGCAGCTTCCGCTGTAGAAGAGCCCCCGTCGGGGGACGTTAGGGGTCCCGGCCCTTGTCCCCGAGCCTCAGGGAAGTGTGTCCGAGGTCGGCCCTTCCAACAGTGACGGTGACGGTGACACACGACCTGGGCCACCGAAACCCCGACATTTATTTCATCTCTCACCCGTCTGCCACCAGAAGGTGGGGTCCCGGGCGGGCGGGGCCGGTTCCTCCAGAGACCCCCCTCCTGGACGCGGGGACAGCGCGTCGTCTCCCGGGGTCCCACGCGGCCGTCCCTCTGGGCGTGTCTGTCTGCGTCCCCTTCACCTCTCCTGCGGGAACCGCAGTCGAATTGGGTCCCTGGTGATGAGCTCAGTGAACCTTAGTGATCTTTCCGAAGACCCTGTTTCTAAACCGGGTCGTTCTGGGGTCCTGGAGGCTGAAGGTCGGGGCCTCAAGATAAATTGGGTTGGTTTGACATGACAGCTGTCCCTGAAAACACCGCCCATGGGGTCACACGGTGAACACGGCTGCGGTTTCCCACGTGTGTCCCCAGAAGACATGTCACTTAACCTGACGGAATCGCGTCGCGTGAAGCGATGAGGCCACACCCTCCCTCTCGTGATGTGTTTCCTGGGTGTGACCTGTGTGGCCCCAAGACCAGAGTGGGTCCAGTTCGCTCACGGTGGATGAGACCCCAGGTCAAGGTCAAGTTCACTAACGGTACACGGGACCCCCCAGGACGGCAGCTGCTGAACGTGCAGCTTCTCTCGGGAAATGACCCCGAGTTTGATGGTGAAGAGCATGAGAGTGGGTGTTTGCTTTTTGTTAAATCTTTGCTTTTAAATTTTTTCAAAATTAAATATGCAGAAGTATAAAAAAAATAGTTACTGTAGGTATGGACGTGCTTCTAGATGTAACAAATTTTAGGATCCTATGAAATTTACCTTAGGCTGCTTTCCAAGAAGACAGGTAAACGCAGGGAATCCCCCCGTATTCAGCCCCCACCCCCGGCGCCTCTCAGGATTGGTGTGGGTCCCATCCCGACCTTGCCCATGTGCTCGGTGTATAGAAATAGGACCAAACCCTCGGCCTTCCACTCCTTCCCCGTGGGGGCAAGAGCTGTGTGTGCACGTGACCAACGCTGCGCCGGCTCTGCCGCGGGCGCCATGCCCACTGCTCCCGCCGGTCTCCCCGCGCAGGTCCGTCCGGCCAGAGTCCCCTGCTGGTGGCCCTGAGCGGGAACCTGTCCCAACCCCTGAACTTCACGGCGCGGGGCAACCGGCTGCTGCTCCGCTGGTCCACCGACCACGCCACCAGCAAGAAAGGGTTCAGGATCCGCTACTCCGGTGAGTGAGGTTTGGGGTTGAACCACTGGGATCCACATTCAATTAAAATATTAGACGTGACACAAGCCTCCCTTCCTACGACGGATAGTAAACACCCGTCGAAGGAGGAAGATGGGAAATTCCGAGTGATGGTTCTCCATTCACTGGGGGAAGATGCACTATTTGTTGACGGATAACTTTGAAAGGCAGTGATCACGTCACAACCCCCTGAACTGCCTATCAAGGAAAGCAAAGACACTTCCCCACGGGTAACGTTCTAGAAATTACAGTTAAAATCCGTTTAAACGCGCAGGGAAGAGCAGGAAGAGATCATCGTCATGCTGTTCATTTTACGGGATAATCAATTACTGCTCGTGTTTTTACTTTATCGATTATCTCCCTGTGTGCCCCTCATGGGGTACGCAGACACCACCCGTGACGTATCAGGTCCTGCGGACACTGGTCGATACCACCTGAGCCCCACGTGTCTGCGCTGCCCGACGGGGGCACTAGGCAGACAGTTGCAGCGCCTGCTGTGTTGTGATTACGAAGCCGAAAACCTGACCTTTTCTCGGTACCCGGTCGCAGCGGCCCCCGGGGTACAAGCCGGGGCAACTGTCCGTGCAGCAGGCGTGCGCCGCGCCCTCACGGGGGCAAGGCGTGTCCCGGGTGGGGGCGGGACACGTGCTGAGGGAGAAACGGGGAACCATCTCCCGGTGACGCGTGTTGTGCGTGTGTGCGCAGCCCCTTACTGCAGCCTGGCCCCCACCCTGCGGAACGGCGGCATCGTGAACCAGACCGCGGGGACGCTCGGGAGTCAAGTGCGTTACTTCTGCCAACCCGGGTACCGGCTCATCGGCCGCAGCAACGCCACCTGCCGGCGCAGCCGCGCGGGCATGTACCAGTGGGACGCGCCCATGCCTCTGTGCCAGGGTAAGACATGGTGCGTCTCACCCTCGCGTGCGAATTCCGTGTGCCCTTCGTGTTGTCCTCGCGCTCCGAAGCGGTGACTGTGGGGAAAAGGTAAGGAAACACGAAGCGTCTGAAGTCTGCCCACGGACACGCAAGCAACTCTGACGGTGACACGGGGCCGGACCGCGGGCGGCCGCGTCCACCAGCTGCCGGGAGAGCCGCTGTGTCAGGTGCTCGTGTGGCCTTTGGAAGTGGAACGTGGCTTCTCTCATTCAGAGTCAGAAACTGTTTTCTTGACGGTTGTGCTTACGTTAAAAATCCGTTACGAATACACAGGCTCCTTGTTTTACGTGAACAGCTCATCCTTGGAGCCTTCCTCCTCCGTGTTGTTTATTTCCTTCCAGCCTTTTTACATCCAGGGCCTGTTCAGGTTGATGTTCCCATTTTATGCCTCTTTCAGAAGTACTTTTCTCTTCCCTTAGGCGTAAACATCAGGAGTTTCAGAGACACCACGTTAGTTTTTAATGGCAGGCTCTGGAGCCATGGCAGGTTCGTAGTGAGGTTTATATACAGTGAGGCTTCTGAGAGCGAATGGTGGTTTGGACACGGAGCTTCATGGTGGCTTCCATTTTATTCCCCTTTCATCGGGTGGTAGATGTTCTGGCCTTGCTCTGTGAGACGCGGCCGGTGTTTTTCCTGCTCCCACATGCATCTAACCACAGGGCTCAGACCCCTGCAGCGGAGTTTAAGTCCTTCCCCCAGAAACTGTTCTCTCGGACGATACACGTGAAGGTCCAATGGGCTTAGGAACAGTGATGTTTATCTACTGTGGACAGATGTCTTCAGTCCTTTCTCAGACACTTACAACTTGTCTACAGCAGCAGTTGAGTGATCATAATGTACAAATTACTTTCCTCCCGTACGAGGTGGGGACTGTTGGAGAATTAAAAGCATGTCGCAGAAAACTACTTAAAGTGTACGGTGCACGTTTTTATTGCTTTTGCAATAAAAGGATTTTTAAATAAATACGAAAACTGGTGACCTGCATGGGCGAAGGCCTTTGACCCCAGAGCATGAAAATGTACGTGGAATGTGCTTATGTTCTGCATACGGGCAAGTTATGCCCCGACCACGCATTCCTGCTCAACGGAAGAGTCATGAGAGTTGACGTAACTGCATTTAACGTCACGTGTGGGCGTCGGTAACCTGCCGTCGTGTTCACAGCAGCCAGGAGCGGGGGGGGGGGGGGGGGGGGGGGGGGGGGGGGGGGGGGGGGGGGGGGGGGGGGGGGGGGGGGGGGGGGGGGGGGGGGCCTGGGGGCCCTGCAGTGGATGAGTGGGTCAGAAACCAGCGGGGCGTTTGCTCACGGAATACGGCGCAGCAGGAAGGAGGGAGGAACCCCTACCTTTGGCGACAACACGGATGGAGCTGGAGAGTGTCGTGCAGAGTGAAACAGGCCAGTGGAGAAGGACAAACACCACGTGCTGTCACCTAACCCAGGGACCTGAAGAACAAAACAAACAGATGAGCAGAATGGAGCCGGAGACCTGGAGCCAAGGAGCAGAGCGGCAGTGACCGGAGGGGGGTGGGGCCGGGCCGGGGGGAGCTCGCCCAGGTCCACAGGATCACGATTTAAAACTGGGCTGTGGGCCTTTTCAGATTCCAAACTAAGCAGCTCAGCCACCGAACAGTCACGGGAGACGTTTGGACAACGGATCCCGTTGGCCCCGTCGGCCAGACACCCTGCCCCACGGACGGGGCGCGAGGCCCGCGGGTATTGAATCGCCGGCACACGTGTCGAACCACCTGAAGACTTTGGCCAAGCTCCACGCCACCGTAGCGGTTTTCATGGCTTCTGTTTAAACCTAGGGGCCTTGAACACTGAACATAGGCGGAATAAGTAAGTAAATTTGGAAAAAATCAGGCAAGTCGCTGTGGGGCACCCGGGGCCTCCTGTGTAATGTTTCCTTAGCATGTTTAGTGGTTCGACTGGTACATTTAAGTCACACGAGAGAACCGCGTGATTTCTCGGGACGCCTCGGACACCACGGCTTTGATCCCGCTTTCTACCGGGACTGGGTTTGTCTTTTCCCCGTGACGGTCTCGAACGGAGTTCTGAAGTGACGCCCGAGGATTCGACCGGTGCTTCTCCAGCCGCAAGCGGGGTCCAGCCCTGGAGTGGGGGCCCCTCCGGCTCAGCCCCCAGGGTCTCACCCTGCGGCCGCACCTGCTCTGTTTTCCCCAGGAAACCCTGCTGCTTCCAGCCCTGCGTCAATGTTTTGAATGGGGAAAATATCCTCCTATCTACGACTTTCCAAGACGTGGTCGAGCATGTTGGGGTTTCTCCCCCTTCAAAGAGGATTTATCCTGTGTCAGAATCTGTTTTACTCTCTCATTTTCTGCCTGGGGCCCCTGAGGGGCAGAGAATTTGACCGAAAAGCTGCGTCGGGGGGTGAGGGAGCCCCGGCCACCGACGCGTCACCCACGGGGGCTCAGGACTGGCGAGAGGATGAGGGAAGTAACTTGGCGTCCGGGCTGAGCCCAGGCCCGTGGCTTTATCTGCGACCAGATCTCGGGGAGGGTTTGCAGCCGTGTCCCTGGGTCCCTGGACCCGGCGGTGCGAGGTGGCCGGGCTCCGGGGGCCCCTCTAGGCCCCCAGGTGAGGGGACCGTCTACACGGGCGTCGGGAACCTGTGGAAAAGGCTCACAAATGCGTTGGAAGGGGACGGGGACCGTCTGTGAGTGACAAACCGCAGCCGCAGGCTGGGCTTTACCACAGAGTGTCGGGCTGTTTTCCTGGCTCTGCTCCACCTTTTTAACCTCCTCCCGGAAGGTCCGTGCTGGTTCTTAGAGCCCAAGATGAAGCCAGACAAACCCTGCCGAGCCGTGGCCCCCGAACCGGGACCCCGACCTGACCCCTGGGGAGAAGCCGCCTGCGCAGAGGTTTCCGGCTCCGACTCGGGGACCCAGCGGCCGGGAGGGGACGGGCGGGCTGGCAGCGGTGGCCCTCGGAGCCCGGGGGGCGTCAGCTCCACGTGGACTTTCTCTGCCGGTCGTGGTTCGCTGGCGACTTGCCGGCAACGAAGGGTCGGAGCCCCGGTTTCTCCTGGGCCCGTGACACGTCAAGGCGAACGTGAGGACGGGGTGGTCCGGGTCCCCCTGCTGCTGCGGAGGGCACGGCGGTGGGGGGCCGGGCCTTCTCCCGCGTCTGCACCCCGCGGGTGCTCGGGCGTCTTCCCGAAGAAAAGCATTTTGCTGTTGTCGTGGTTTTATCTTCAAAAATAGCATCACAGTCACCGCTTAGGTGGGTAGGTGGGGCGTCCTGGGCCCGTGAGTCACCTGAGTCATTTCCTCCGTCCAGGCGGGCGTGTCTGACACGCCGGCCGGCAGTGAGGGCCCTTCCTCCTGCATTGGCGGAGCGCCGGGGCCGAGGTCGGGGGGCTGGAGCCCCCGTTCTGTGCTGGGTGCCTGGTCGGGACCTGCAGCCGCCCAAGCAGTTTACTTCGGGCTCCCAAGTGTGGTCGGCGTGGAGCTGCCGCGTTTGAGGAAGGTTCTGCCCCATCCCGTGGTTCACGCACGTCCTTCCTCACCCCCAGCGTCTTCCTGCCGCCTCCCCCGTCAGAGGCCCCTGTCCCCGTGCCCTGGCCCTGTCACCCGATGGATAATCAATAAAAGCTACACGTCTCGATTGTAGATGTGAGGATGGTTTGGGCCACCGTTTTGCCTCCCTGGGGGGACGGGGGACAGTGAATGAGGGAGTTTGGGGCCCCGAGGGGCGACCGGCCAGCGCCAGGGCGTCCACACTGCCGTTAGCCTGTGACTGTAAAGATGGAACCGTGTCCTTTCCTCCAACACGAAGCGAGGCCGCGCCTGTCACCTGCGCTGTGGCCGCTCTGATGAGGCGGGTCGGGGGTCCCGCCGGGTTCCGGGTGACGATCGTGAGACTGTTCACAATCGCGAGGACATGCCGTTCTGGTCCCGCTCCTACCGTGTGCCCGAGTGCCGGACGCCAGCGCTTATCCCTGCGGGGAGCAGAGAGCAGGGAAAGGGCGCGTGTCGGCCACCTGGTCGGTGACCCGCGTCTGTCCTGTCCTGCAGCCGTGTCCTGCGGCGTCCCAGAGCCCCCGGGAAACGGCTCCTTCTCGGGGACCGAGTTCACGCTGGACAGCAGGGTGACCTACCGGTGTGACGAGGGCTTCGCGCTGGAAGCGGGTCACCAGGCCAGCGCCGTGTGTCAGGAGGACGGGTCGTGGAGTCACGGGGAGAAGCCGCCGGCCTGTAAACGTAAGTGCCGCGCGCCGTTGCCCCGAGCCCGTTCCATCAGGGGCACGTTGCCCTGGGGGCCTGCGGATTCTGGGTGCAGAGCCCCCGGCCGCCGGGGGAGCGTGGGGTGCTGGATGGGGTGCAGGGTCCACTTGCTGCCCAGAAAGCCGCCACTGGTTGAAATAAGCCTCACGCCCTCCCGTCCCGGGCGTAAGCGACCCCTCGCACGGGCAGGCCCCCGGCACCCGAGCTGCGCCCCTGGGACCCCCCGCGAGCCTGCGGGTGTCGAGGAGCCGGGCGGGGAGACCGCGGGGCGCCCACCCGACGGCCCCGGGCGGAGGGCCTCTGCCGGCAGAGCGGGCGCGACGCGGTGCCGTGTCTCTGTCCCCAGCGGTCACCTGCCCCAGCATCGAGGCCCAGCTGTCGGAGCACGTGACCTGGAGGCTGGTGTCCGGCTCCGCGAACGAGTTCGGCGCCCAGGTGGTGCTGGGCTGCAGCCCCGGCCACTACCTGGAGGGCGGGCGGCTGCTGCAGTGCCAGGCCAACGGCTCCTGGCGGGGCGGCGCGGAGCGGCCCCGGTGCCGAGGTGAGTCAGGTTTCGTCAACTTCAAAGTGACGCCCCGAGTCTGGCCCCACCGTGCGGGGGCGCCCAGCCCGGCCCGGAGGCCCCGTCCCCGCGGTCACAGGGAGGGCGGTGTCGTCACCGACCCCTGTTGGCGCTGAGAGGGGCCCCTGTGACCAGCGCAGGGGGAGACGCGTCAGGCCCCCGCCCGCCCCCCCAGCTGCACCAGGACGGGGCTCGTCCTGCCCGCTGGCCCCGCGTCGCTCCGGCAGGTCCTCCCGGCACCAGGGTCGTGTCTGACGGCCCAACCCTGGGCCCAGAACCCCCAGGGGCCGCAGGTGCATCTTTAAATGTCACGGCTCAAGGTGAAGTTCAAGCTCTGTTTGGAAAAAGGCTTCACATAAGGTTCACGCAAACAGGGAGATCCAGCCCTGGTCGAGTCGTTGGCATTTGACACGGCAAACACGGGAGCGCCTGTGGGGGGCCCAGCAGGGCGCGGCCGCCTCGGGCGCAGGTCACGGGGAGCCGCATCCCCAGCAGGGACGTCGTCAGCACACGTGGGGACCCGGCTTCCGGAGCCTCACAGGAGCGCCCCCAGCCGCCCACAGCTGTGCGTGTCCGTTTCCGTGTCCCTGTGGGGCCTCACTTCTCCCCGCGTGGACCTGCAGGAAGGAGTTGGCCCTCCTGGTCGGGCGGAGGAGCCGGCAGGTCACGGCAGCACCTGGCAGCAGGTGGACGCCGTGCGGAGCCGGGACAGAGCCCTCCCCTCACTGCCTGTTCCACGCGCCCTGAGGCTCCGATGGGCATCTGGCCCTGGCACCTCTGTGAGCCCCTGAGTTGCATCTGCACCCCAACATTCATGGCCTGGGGTGCAGGGGACCAGGGGTGCCGTGCTAGCACGTAGGGGACGGTTGGACACTTTTTATTCTTCAGAAAGGAAGGCGAACCTGGGGCGGCTGGCGAGCCAGCCCTCATGGAGCTGGTGACCCCAGCCAATGGCGCGCAGCCCGGGTGCCGCTCCTGGGCGGGACTCCTGCCCGCAGTGACCCCCACACGCCGGCCGCGCGCAGAGCCCCGTGGGCGGCACAGGAGCCGGACGCAGGGCGGGACGGGGCGGGAGGCCGGGGCGGTGGGCGACGCGCTTGCGTGTGGGCGGGTTTGCGCCGGGGTGTTTCCAGGAGGTTCCGCAGCCTGGGAGGGCGCAAGGAAGGACAGCGAGCGGGTCCCCGGGGCGGACACCTGCCCTGTCCCCACCCGGGGGGGCGGCAGCTGTGTGTCCCTCAGCCAGAGCGGCCGGGCCGTGACCCCCGACGGTTTCCGTCCCCCCAGTCGTCTCCTGCGGCAGCCTGGCCTCCCCGCCCAACGGCAACAAGATCGGGACGCTGACCGTGTACGGTGCCACCGCCATTTTCACCTGCAACACGGGCTACACGCTGGTGGGCTCCCCCGTCCGCGAGTGCCTGGCCCACGGGCTCTGGAGCGGCTCCGAGACGCGATGCCTAGGTAGCCCCCCGCCCGCGAGGCCCCTGCCCTGGGCAGCGCGGGGCAGCCGGTCGGCGGGCAGGCGCCCAGAGGGCCTTCATGTGCCGTGTTGCAGCCGGGCACTGCGGGTCCCCGGACCCCGTCGTCAACGGCCACATCAGCGGGGACGGCGCCAGCTACCGGGACACGGTGGTGTACCAGTGCAACCCCGGCTTCCGGCTCGTGGGCACCTCCGTCCGCATCTGCCTGCAGGACCACAGGTGGTCGGGTCAGACCCCGGTCTGCGTCGGTGAGTGTCCCCCCTTCCCGGGCCGCAGGCTCCGTGCGGTCGCTGCACAGACGTGTTTAGTGTCAGAGCAGAACCGGATGGGGGTCCCCGGACGCGGAGGCCCAGCAGCCGGCTGTCCTCACGCCTGCAGACCAGCCACTCACCCCCGACGCCCCGCAGGACACTGACAGCAGCGTCACCCCCGACGCCCCTCAGGACACTGACAGCGGCGTCACCCCGACGCCCCGCAGGACACTGACAGCGGCGTCACCCCCGACGCCCCGCAGGGCACTGACAGCGGCGTCACCCCCGACGCCCCGCAGGGCACTGACAGCGGCGTCACCCCCGACGCCCCGCAGGGCACTGACAGCGGTGTCACCCCCGACGCCCCGCAGGACACTGACAGCGGTGTCACCCCTGACATCCCGCAGAGCAGGCGCTGTGCCCCGGGGTGCAGGCTGCCCCCCCAGGGTCCCCACGTAGCCCCACGCGCCGCCCTCCAGGGCTCAGAATGCGAGTCAGACGTAGCCCTTGTCCGGATGGAAGAGCCCACCTGTCTCGGGTGGATCTGCCACAATTTTCACAACAGCCTGTGGCTCAGCCCAGGCGTCTCCCCAGCGTTTGCTCCCCCGTGCGGCGCCCGGTCGGCCCTCAGCCCCCAGAGGCGGCCCTGACGCCCGTCTTCCCGCACAGCCATCACCTGCGGCCACCCCGGCAACCCCGCCCACGGCCTCACCGCCGGCAGCGAGTTCAACCTCAACGACGTGGTCAACTTCACCTGCCACCCGGGCTACACGCTGCAGGGCGCGTCCCAGGCCCAGTGCCGCAGCAGCGGCCAGTGGAGCAGCCCGCTGCCCACCTGTCGAGGTAGGAGAGCCCGGCCGGCGCCCCAAGAGGGTCCTTCGCCGCGAGAAGCGTCCCTGAGAGCCCTGTGGGGTGTCGCCTTGCGGGGGTGCCGCCCTGGTGCGGCCCTGCGGGGGTGCTGCCCTGGGGGTGTCGCCTTGCGGGGGTGCCGCCCTGGTGCGGCCCTGCGGGGGTGCTGCCCTGGGGGTGTCGCCTTGCGGGGGTGCCGCCCTGGTGCGGCCCTGTGGGGGTGCTGCCCTGGGGGTGTTGTGGCCCTGGGGGGGTGCCGCCCTGGTGTGGCCCTGTGGGGGTGCCGCCCTGCGGGTTGCTCCCCCAGAACCGTCCAGGAACCCGCTCTCCCGGGTTGGCTGTGGCAGCTGCGCAGACGTGGGCCGCCAGGCTGCAGACGGGCACGAGTCCGTCTTGGGGCTCAGCTCGTGCTCGGGGGAGTGAGGCCTGCTGACCGCCCCTCCCGGGAATTCCGAGCACGTTGGGCCGGGATGTTGGACACGGACCCCGGAACCCCGGCCGGCGCCCGGCCCGGCACGTCTGCGCTGGGGAGGCTGCCCCTTCCCTCCCTGGAGCGCGACCCACAGTGGCACCTGCTCCCCAGGGGCCCCGCTGAGCGCCCACCCAACCGCAGAGAGAAGGAGGGGCAGCTGAAGGGCACGGGGCTCCGCCTGGACACTCTGGGCTCTGGCCCCCGACCCCCAGGCCAAGCCGGCTCCCCACCCTCAGGACAGGACACAGGGGACACCCCTGCTCCCCCCACTCCGGGCCGCAGGCCCCCAGCACAGCGGTGCCTGGAGCAGGCGCCACGGGCAGGTGCTCCTTCCAGCCGGGGTGGCCTGCGGCCATGAGCACCCGGGGACCCCAACCTGCTTCACAGGCTGTGGGAACAGTTCCCCTTCCACGCCCAGGGGCTCCCCCAGGCGGTGCTTCCCGTTCCTGCTCCAGTCGCCGCGGCTGGTGCCTCGCCCGGCGCCTGGAGTCCTGCTGGGCCGTCACGTGGCCCCCACGGGCCTGGACCCGGCGCCCAGGAGCTTCCTCGCGAGACCCGGGCTCCGGCCGCGGCCCGTGCTGGGGGGCGTCAGCGGCCCTGACCCCGCGTGTCGCGCTGTCTCCCCAGTGGTCAACTGCTCCGACCCCGGCTTCGTGGACAACGCCGTGCGCCAGGGGCCGCAGGGGCCGCCCGGGAGCTTCGTGTACGGCGCCAGCGTCCTCTTCCGCTGCAAGAAGGGCTTCTACCTGCTGGGCTCCTCCGCGGTCACCTGCACGGCCGCCGGCCTGTGGGACCGCTCGCTCCCCAGGTGTCTGGGTGAGTGCCGCCCGCGGGGGGTTCCGGTGCCGCAACCCACGAGAGACGCCGCCAGAACAAACGCGGTTTATTCGCGCAAACAGGCGTTGATTGTTAACCCTCTGCCCGCACCCCCAGCCACAGGTGAGACCCCCAGCAGGGTCTCCCTGGCGCCCGTTTTCGGGGGGTGGCCCCCCGGCCACTGTCATCCAGTGACCAGGAATGGGGGAGCAGCGAGTCTTGCGTTTTGCTCTGCGGTTCCCCTGGTTTGCGCGTCACCGGAGCCGGTCGTGTGCCACCCCTCCCCCAACTCCTCAGGCTGCGTCCTGGTGCTGCCCAGCGCTCGGGGGTCTCCTGCTCCCCCAGCTCAGCTCCCTGAGGCTGCGGGGCTGGGGTGAGGGAGCCCCAGGCGGACGCCACCGTCTGTCCGTGGCACGTGGGCGGCCGCTCCCAAGGGCCGTTACTCCTGGGAGGTGAATCGGTGCCCGTGGGCCAGTGTGTGGCGAACTCGGGTCCGGTCAGCCCCTCGCTGGTGGCACAAAGCCGTCCATTGAGATCCAATTTGGGGCTTTATCCACAGCGAAAGAGGAATCTCTGTTACCCCGTAGGAATCTGGATTCCAGCATCCGGCCTTCCGAGGAATAGTTTATGACTAAGTTGTAGACCTGATTGGGTGTAACTTTAGGAAAATGAATGGGAACACTGGAGTTATTTTACAGAATAATTTGGGGAGCAAGTCCAGCCATAAGTTTCTGTGATTACTTGACAACTATTTTAGGGTGTTACCTGTGCAAGGAAAAATTGTTAAAGCCATCCTTCTAGGTGTCAGAGCTGTGAGCCTATGGACCAGGTGTTTTCCCCCACAGGGCTGTACATGGCGGTCATCCAACCGGGGAAATGGTGGAAATCGGGTTGAGGAATCTGCTAACTTCTAACATTTTGAATTGTGCAGGTTATTTGTGCTGCAGATAAGGGCAGATGGAAAAAAATTACGTAGAGTGACTTTTAAAAAATCTAAATGTAGCCCTGGCTGGTGGCTCAGTGGATAAGGCGCCAGCCTGCGAACCCAAAGGTTGCTGGTTCGATCCCCAGCCAGGGCACATGACCAGGTTGCAAACCAGGTCTCCAGCCAGGTCCCCAGCTGGAGGCAGGTGAAAGGCAACCACACATGGATGCTTCTCTCCCTCTCATCCTCCCTCCCTCCCCTTCTCTCTCTAAAGATAATGAATTTTTTAAATTAATAAATAAAACTCAAAAATCTAAATGTAAATGTCGACCTTAAGCAAAGCTACTTTAAGATTTATTTAAAAATCTGTACGACAGGACGTTTCCGTGTCAGCAACGATCCATGGATACCCCAGGAAGCGTGTTTGGGACGTTGGACTTCCTGATGTAGGGGGAGTCGGGGGAGGTGCCGGGCGTGGAGGTGTTTGCACGGGTGTCTGTGCGGAGGACTTTCATGGGACTGGCACTTGTCTCCTCAAGCTGTCTCCTGTGGGCACCCGGGAGTCCCCGCCCACGCCATCGTCACGGGAGACGTGTTCACCTACGGGGCCCAGGTTCACTACTCCTGCAGAGGGGCCCGGAGCCTCCTGGGCAACAGCACCAGAGTTTGCCAGGAGGACGGTCACTGGAGCGGGTCCCTGCCCCACTGCACAGGTGAGTGCTGGCTGCACAGGTGCGGTGGCCACATAGGGGAGCTTGGGCACGATGGTTGCACAGGTGAGGGGTGACTGCACAGGTGAAGGGTGACTGCACAGGTGAGGGTGGCTGCACAGGTGAGCAGAGATTGTACAGGTGAGGGGTGACTGCACAGGTGAGGGGTGACTGCACAGGTGAAGGGTGACTGCACAGGTGAGGGTGGCTGCACAGGTGAGCAGAGATTGTACAGGTGAGGGGTGACTGCACAGGTGAGGGTGACTGCACAGGTGAGGGTGACTGCACAGGTGAGGGGTGGCTGCACAGGTGAGGGGTGGCTGAACAGGTGAGGGGTGGCGGCACAGGTGAGGGTGGCTGCACAGGTGAGGGGTGGCTGCACAGGTGAGGGGTGACTGCACAGGTGAGGGTGGCTGCACAGGTACATGGCACAATGGGACGATGACTTGAAGTCCTGCCCAAGGGCATAACTATTCTGAATTGATCAGTAGTTTGGTTTCACCCGAACACGGCACTATTATTTATCACTGTCATCCTTACTAACTGGCCTCCGTGTTTACAGTTTATCACTGGGCATCGCCTCCCCCGCGGTCACCACACTGCCGTCCGGGCCCATGAGTTCTTCCTCTTCCCCTTTTCGGCTCCACCCCGACCCCCCAGCACCCCCGGGGCCGTCGGCCTGGGCTCTGTCCCTGCACCGGGCCCTGTCCCACCTCCACCCTCACTGTCCAGCGCCGGCGAGTCCCCTTCATCCCACCGGGGCCCGGAGCGTCTCCGTCTGCCTGGCTGGGACGCTGGCCCACGCCCGCTGGTTTTGTCTGTATTTGCCCTCGAATTTCTCTCTTGTTTGTGACGTCCCACGGCACGGCGGCCCGGCTCCCCGTGGGCACGTCCCTCCCTCCCTCCCGCCAGCGTCTCGTCTGCTCTGGGCCGGTGGTTCCCACAGCCACACGGCAGGAGACGTTCAATGCGTCAGGACAGGAGGGCAGTGTCGTGGGGTCTCTCATTTCCGCTGTCACAGAATTCTCCCCGCGGGATCCCCGCCCTGCTGCGTCCCGGCCCCGTTCCCCACGCGTCTCCGTGACTCCTGCCCCTTCACCGGCACAGCTGCCGGAGCAAGTCCCACCACGTCGTGTTCTGTCAACAGGGAACCATCCCGGGTTCTGCGGGGACCCGGGGACCCCGGCTCACGGCGCTCGCCTTGGCGATGAGTTGAAGACCAAGAGCCTCCTGCGCTTCTCCTGTGAGGTGGGCTACATGCTGCAAGGCTCCCCCGAGCGCACCTGCCTGCCCGACGGGTCCTGGTCCGGGCTGCAGCCCACGTGCGCAGGTGAGCGGGGCCGCCCGACCTCGCGCCCCGTCGTGCTCGGCCGTCGGTTCGCTGCGCAGGGACCGTGACCGTGACACGGGGCAGACACCTCGGCGGCTCCTTCAGTGACGGTTCCCCCAAAGGGGCCAGAGTCGTGGGGAGGGAAACACGACTGAACGTGGAGACACCTGACGAGGTGCTCGGACGCTCACGAGACCTCCGCTCACCCCCTTTGGGAGGTGACAGCCGGGCCAGGCCCTGGTCGCCCCCCGGGGACCCTCTCAGAGGACTTGGCAACGTGCGGAGTTGCTGGTGTGGGGCCTCATTGCAGCCCAGCAGGTGGGGTGTGTTTTCCGGTCCCTGCGGTTGGCAGACGGGTTTCACTGGCACACGGGGGTGGCGCCCCAGTGGCAACAGGAAGCGTCACATACACGTCACAGGCCTGGGTCACGCGCGGGCGGCTACGCCCAGGGGTGGGGGCATGACTCCGTCGGAGTCCAGCACATCAGATGCAGAAGTCAGGCGCATCAGACTCTATATGGTAGGAATTTTTACACGCCCATCTCTTCATTTTTTTTAAAAGATTTTATTACATCATATTTTTAGAGCGAGGGGAAGGGAGGGAGGCAGAGAGGGAGAGAAACATCCATGTGTGGCTGCCTTTCACCTGCCTCCAGCTGGGGACCTGGCTGGAGACCTGGCTTGCCCTGTAAAACCAAACATGTGCGAGAGGACCGTGCGAGGCGTGTCAAGTGCATGCAACACGCGCCGTCAGAACGAGGGCCGTGACGTTCTGCAGTCACCGCACCGCCCGCTGCCCTCGGGTCACGGTCTCTGCCCCCTGTCTGCCCCGCGCAGCCGTGTCCTGCGGGAACCCGGGCACGCCCGCCCGCGGCATGATCGTCAGCAGCGACGGGGTCCTCTTCTCCAGCTCGGTCGTGTACGCCTGCTGGGAGGGGCACCGGGCCGTGGGGCTGACGACGCGGCACTGCACGGCCAACGGGACCTGGACGGGCACCGCGCCAGACTGCACAGGTCAGCACCAGCCAGGCGCCTCCGACGGGGCTGAGCCAAGGGGTCTCCGCCGCCCGTGGGCGCGGACCTTGTAGAGAAAACCCACCCGCGTGTGTTGGGCAGTGAGGCTCCAGGGATTTGACACGTGCAGACCTTTTCTTCACTCTTATTCCTCCACTGAACCCACTTTAAATGGCTGTGGGGGGAGGGGGGCTGTTCTCGCACACAGGCCACCCTAAGTCCAGGTTCGTCCTCTCTGCCGGCCACCTGGTCCGCAGGGACGTCCCCCAGGCAGGACACAGATTGCAGGCTGTGTCCTTCGCCCTGGGGTGCGGTCACACCCCCTGCCCAGGGGGACCCGCGAGGAGGGCGGCCGGGCGCCCCCGGGATTGAGCTGCGTGATTCCAAACCGTCGGGGGGCTGGCCGCTCTCGGGGTTCACGACGGCCGAGCTGGATGGAGTGTGGGGGGGTGACTGACAGGAAGCCAGGACCCTCTCACGACGCTGCTGCGTGTCTCTGTTTCCCTGTCGCCCGCGTGTCAGTGGTGAGCTGCGGGGACCCCGGGGCCCCGGCCAACGGCATCCAGTTCGGCACCGACTTCACCTTCAACAAGACCGTGAGCTTCCAGTGCCACCCGGGCCACACGCTGGAGCCCGCGGAGGCGGCCACCATCCGCTGCACGGAGGACGGCACCTGGAACCACAGCAAGCCCGTCTGCAAAGGTCAGGTTGCTGCCCCGGGCTGCTCCTTACACGCACACGCGTGCGCACACGGGTCACGGGTGGGCCCCCTTCCGTTTCACCTCGCAGCACCAAGTCCTCCCGCGGGCGAGGGCTGGGCGGACGCGTGCAGACGCCACCTCCCCGGCGTTTCCTTCGTTCCTTTTGCGAAACGACCCGCAAACCTTGGTGACGCTGAGGAGCCCGCGTCCTCCTGGTGGAAGGCGAGGCGGCGTGTGGGCCGCTGCCGGAGGAGCCGGCTTCAGGGGGACGGACACGCGTGCGGCCCCGCCGCTGGGACTTCCGGCTGACCAGCCATTCGCTGTCGCTACCCCGCATCTCGCCCGCGAGGACATCCGATGGCCAAGGGCGTTTCCGGTCCCCAAACTCGGGGCTGAAGGACGCTGGACAATCCAAGCAAGTTGAGAGCCTCGCGCCCCTCCCAGGTGACGGGCACCGGACCCTGGGGGTCGCGCCAAAGTGACGGGAACGAGGCCGGGAGGGGCCCCCGGCCGGAGGGTCCGTCGGGGTCACGGGTCGTTTTGAGCTGAACACGGACACAGCCTCGCGGCCGCAGACGGCCCCCATCACAGATGACACGGTCCCAAGGCCTTTACACGCGGGACGAGGCCACTTCCGGGAGATTCTACTTCCACAGCTCGTTCCCGCTCCGCCTGAGCGAGGAGGGAGGTCACGGGACGCTTGCGACACCAAGGCCCCTGCGTACGGACGGGGCGCTGGCGCTGACGTGGAATTGGGCGTCAGCAACGAACAGGGGCCCTAGACCCCCGGCCGCGGAAACGTGGCTGATGAATCCTGGGGGGGCTTCGGGTGAAGGGAGGAGGTGAGAGGGTAGGAACGTGCGGCAGCAGCGTGTGGCGTGTGAAAGTCTCCACGTGAGCCCCGAGGGGCCGCCCGGGTGCTGCCAAAGCCCAGAACTGGAGAATTTTCCCGGCACGGCGTGTTTTGATTTATGGCGCCCAGTGGCCCAAGAACCATCCCGTCGGAGTTTCCTAGGCTGTAACCTCATCTCCACAGACACGGACCCTCGCTCCCAGCCCCTCGGCACGGGGCGGGCACGGAGAAGGACACTGGGCAGAACATGGGGTGGGCACGGGGCAGGCACGCAGGGCAGGACACGGGGTGGGCACGGGGAAGGACACGGGGCAGGCACGCAGGGCACGGGGTGGGACACAGGGCAGGACATGGGGCAGGCTCGGGGCAGGACACGGGACACGGGGCAGGCACGCAGGGCACGGGGTAGGACACAGGGTGGGCACAGGGAAGGACGCGGAGTGGGCACCGGCCAGGCTGGAGGGGCCGAGGCTAAGGGTCCCAGCGTCCTCAGCTCCGTGACCTGCTCACCATCCTCAGCTGGACGAGGAAGCCCACCGGCCTGTGTCGGGAGCGTGTTGCCGATAGTTGTGAGGAAGACGGTTCATCCTGGGACACGGGGTGCGTGTCTGCGCTCCTCCTTCCCCTCGACGTCGCTGCGCTGAGGACCAGCAGGCGCTGTGTCCCGGGTTCTGGAACCTTCTCCCGCCGTGCCAGCCGCGGAGCTGCAGGGCCCAGAGGATGCGATGGCGTAGACCCAGCAAGGGGAAGCCATGCTCCGTCTTCACACAAGGGGAAAGGCGTGCAGCAGGGAGACGCGGGCCACGTGATCCCGAAATCCTGCTCACGTCCCGTGGCCACTCCCGGCCTCGCGTCCTCTGCGGCCGAGGAGAAAGGGCGGACCCGTAGGAGCTGCTTCCTCCCTCGGCCTCGTCTGCTCCGCTCTGCTCCCTCCCCAGCGAGCTCGGCTTCCCCGGCCTTGACTGAAACCACCAGTTTGCGCTGGCGCCACGGGAGCGTTTCAGGCGCGTGGCCTTTGCCTGTTCCGACCGCCTTCCCCCGAAACGTCAGAGTTTTCACAAGTGGCAGCAGCCCGCACGGCAGCCTCCCAGTGCGGACGGAGCGCAAGTCCACCCGTCCTCCTCCTGTCAGCGGCGGAAAGCCCACCCTCGGTGTGGGGGGACGGGAACCAGGGCACCAGGGCACCAGGGCACCAGGGCGCGGCCGTGAGGTGGGAAGCCGGAGAGCCCGGGTCTCAATAAAGAAGACGCACGGGGGGCAGGTTGTGGGTTTGTCTTCCTGCGTCCTCAACGATGCTGCTGAAAAGCCACCCGTCACCGTCACTCGCCATTCAGGGGGCGCCGCAGGGGTGACCGCCTGAGCCCGCGGCCTGACGCGCGTGTCCTCTGCCCGCAGCCGTCCTGTGCGGCCCGCCGCCGCCCGTGCAGCACGCGGAGGTGGAGGGAACCGACCTCCACTGGGGCGCCAGCGTCAGTTACCGCTGCGCGGCCGGCTACCAGCTGGCTCAGCCCGCCGTCCTGTCCTGCGAAGGCCGGGGCGTGTGGAAGGGGGAGACGCCCCAGTGCCTGCGTAAGTCCCCTGCGCCCCCCCCCCCGGCTGGACCCCCGGGGGGACCCGTGAGGGGACGTGTCACCTAGAACCAGGCTGCGTGGTCAACCCGCCCTCCCGCTGCTGCGCGAGCTGGGCCTGACGGAGCCTGGAGCCCAGGGCAGGCTAGCGGGCCGCACCCCGGAGCCCCCCCTCGGCTGACCCCTGTTGTTCTCACCAGCTGTGTTTTGCGGGGACCCGGGCACCCCCGCCGAGGGCCGGCTCAGCGGCAGGAGCTTCACCTACAAGTCTGACGTCTCCTTCCAGTGCAACCCCTCCTTCCTGCTGGTGGGGTCTCCGAGCAGGACCTGCCGGGAGGACGGCACCTGGAGCGGCGTGCAGCCCACCTGCATCGGTAACCACTGCCCGGGGGACAAGGCGGGGGGTTCCCCTGGGTGGGCCCCTGCCCCTCCTGCCCCTCCTGCCCCTCCTGCCCCTCCCGTCCGCTTCGGGGGTGAATCTGGAGTTCCAGTTAGAAATCAGCTCAAGGAGCTCCTGGGCGTTGGACACGCTGGGGGCCCCGCAGCTTCACGGAGGGTGTGGTTGCTGCTGATCTGGGAACAGCCCCGGCCCAGGGCACGGGCCGCCCCCCGGCCACCCTGCCTCTCCTCAGGCCACTTGCGGCCCCACGGGACCAGCCGGCCCGGTCGCAGTGCCGGAAAGGGGCGCGTGGGCTCTTAGCGTGTTCCCTTGACCGTAGAGCGTGGGAGGGAAACTTGCGGGTCAGAAGAGACTTTCTGTGTACCCCGAACCCCTCCTTTTAAACTCAGCCCCGCGCAGGGAGAAATCCTCTTGGTTAACCGTGTCCGCAGCCGGGAAACCAGAACCCACGGCTCCCCCCTCGGGGCGAGGCCCCCGCGGAGCCCCAGCCAGGTGAACGTTGTCACGGGCGCCACGGGGCCGCCGTGTGGGTGTCCCGCGTGTCCCCACGAAACAGCTGGCCACCCGTAGCCCCGGTTGGTCTCTAAGAACCTGAGTGACGTCGACTTTGTAAGAATAAAGTCCCCCCCGAGATGACGTCAAGGAACCTCTGTCACTGGCAGAGACGCGGCTGCGAGGGGACTGGGGTCGCCCTCAAGACGCTCCAGACGTTTGCAAGTCCCTTGGAAACGGCCTTCGTTAGGTTTCCCACTAACAGCTGAGGAGAACCCCGTCATCGCTTGAAGCACCTTCCCCCAGTTTTGAGGGAAACGGAACAACACCAGGGTGACCAACCGAAGGGGCCGTGCCTGGAACCTGTGAAAACCCAGGCGCGTTCCAGGCGGTTGTGGAAGGTCGGGAAGTAGGAACCGACCTGTGCAGCCCGGGTCAGGAGGGGGAAAGAGCTTATTCTGATAAAGAAAAGACACGCGTGGCGGTTTCGCGGGATAACACAGCCGGGGGGATGTGGAAAAAGGCGTCTGAAAAGATGAGGCCACCAGCGAGAGTCCCAGTTTCCACAGAAGGCATCTCCCTCCCACGTTTGTCAGAACGCAGCGTCCTCAGCTCCGGAAGACCTGTGAGCACAAATGTTGGGGCTCCGGGTGCCCGGTGACTGTTTCTCGATCGTGAATTTCAGATCCCACTCGTAACACCTGCCCGGACCCCGGCACCCCGCCCTTCGGGATTCAGAACAGCTCCAGAGGGTACGAGGTACGTCCACGTGGCTCACCTGGGTCCTGTCGCCCGCGGAGCAGCTGCTGCCTGCGTTTTGCGGACACTTATTCTCCCCGGATCCCCTCGTGACCGGAGGTGACACCGCAGGCGGCCTGAGTGACCCATGTGGGGTCCGCGCGCAGCCCCACTATGCGCCCGGTGCCAGCCGCCCTGGGGGGCCGGGAGGAGCGGCCGGCGCCCCCCTGAGCTCGGTCCGTCTCCCTGCAGGTGGGAAGCACCATGTTTTTCAGGTGCCGGAAAGGCTACCACGTCCAGGGCTCCACCACGCGCACCTGCCTCGCCAACCTGACGTGGAGCGGGACGCAGACCGAGTGCATCCGTAAGTGCGGCCTCCGCCCCGCACGGCCCCCCGGGCGCTCCAGGGTCTGGGGCGGGCGGGGGTTCCCCGAGGAAACCAGTGAGGGGCTGCCCCCTTTCCTTCCTTCCATCGTTTTAACACCCTAACCAAGGTCCTCGAAGGTGGGTCTCCTAGAGCCAGCGGCCCTGGGCTCTCCTGAGGGTTTGGGGGGGCTTCTCAGGACCCCCCATGCCTGGTGAACCGGAACTCGGGGGCCCGGGGGGCACAGGTCTGGCTCACCTGGTGCTCCAGGTGAGGCCAAGACCTGCAGGCCTGAGAACCCTCCCTGTCCTGTCCTGACAACGGACAGCAGTGTAGCGACACCCAGAGCTGCTGCCCTGGTAACGTGTTCGCATCGCCCGCTGGACGGGGAAGGGGTCACGTGTCCGAGTGGCGACAGGGACCTTTGACCTGCACCTTTGGGGGCCTGCGCGGTGGACGCTCGCTGGGGGGAGGGTTACTGAGTCCACGTTCCACCCCTGTCAGCGCGGGAGAATGTTGCAGAAGGGACCTCGGTGGGACGTAAAACATGATATTTGTGCACATTCCTCGGTCTCAGGAGACTATTTACTTCAACGCTCTCAACTCCACCCTAAATCTCAAGTGAGATACGTGGGTGTTACATTACATACACACGTACATAGACATGTAAACACACATGTGTGGTTTCCTAAGAGCAAGATCTTCATGATGCTGAAGTTCGCAGAAGTGCAAAACATGGCGACACTTAAAGCAATTACGTGCACAGTGTTAACGTGATTCTAACGTAGCCATCCGCAAAGCCCTCGCCCTGAGACGTGCCCCAGTCTTACAGGGTGAGAAGCTGAGAGCTAAACATTATAATCTTATTTATTCCTAAACCATATTTTGAAAGGAAATAAAGCTCTATAATAGTTCAGTTACCAAACACGCACCCTATTTTCACCAAAATTAATTATTCACTTCACTAAATAGTCAATTTGCTACTTGCCTTCAGACAAAAAGCAAGGCCTATTTCTAAACACGTGCCAGTCGGCATTTGTTTAGTTTATAGGACTGGTCTTTTAAGGAAATTCGGCACGTAATGTATCTTAACAGCATATCAAAAGTAATCTGTTTGTTTCAATGCTATTCTAAACATATCCCCATAGTTACACACACGTCTGTAGAGAGGACACATATGCACATGTACAGCGGTGGGCAAAAGTAGGCTTATAGTTCTTCGTAAGGAACATAATACAATAATTATTAAATGATACAAGAATAAGTTCTCTGATTTGCATACTGGCAACTGTAAACCTACTTTCACATGAGCCTAGACAGACAGGTGATGGGTAGGGAGGAAGGAGAGAAACAGAAGAGGGAGGGGCGGACCCAGACCAGCTTTCCCCACGTGGAAAGTCACTGAGGGAGGGGCAACCGTGGGACTGGGTTCACAGTATTAAAATACAGTGGAGCCCTGGCTGGGGGCTCAGTGGATAAGGCGCCGGCCTGCCAACCCAAGGTCGCTGGTTCGATTCCCCAGCCAGGGCACATGACCGGGTTGCAAGCCAGGTCTCCAGCCAGGTCTCCAGCTGGAGGCAGGTGAAAGGCAACCATACACGGATGCTTCTCTCCCCCTCTGCCTCCCTCCCTGCCCTTCGCTCTGAAAATAATAAGCCCTTTAAATTAATTCATTAGTTAACACCTAAAGTAACTGTCTAGCCGTTCGGGAACTGTAGCCGGTTGCCCCAGAGTCGCGTCCCGAGCCGCCGCTCCGGGGCCTCCTGACGGGCGACTGCCTTGCAGCCCACGCGTGCCGGCAGCCGGAGACACCAGCCCACGTGGACGTGCGAGCCCTCGACCTGCCCACCTTCGGCTACACCTTAGTGTACACCTGCCACCCGGGGTTCTTCCTGGCGGGAGGCTCGGAGCACAGGACGTGCAAGGCCGACATGAAGTGGACGGGGAAGCCGCCCGTGTGTAAAAGTAAGTGGCCGGGGGGCGAGGAAACGCACCTCCCCCGAGCAGGGGCGGCCGGCACCCCCGCCTGGCGTGCGGCAGCGCAGACGCGTGTGCTTCCTGTGTGTGGGCCGTGTGTGCACGCGCGGGGCCGCGGCGGTGGAGGCGAAGGGGACGTGCAGGTGCCCATGACACTTTTCCCCAAAGAGCGAAGCTGTCAGGTCGAGGGAAGGCAGCACGCGTTCAAAGAAAGAGCAAACGTGGCTGGAAAATGCACTTTTTAAATGAAGACGGACCAACGTCCCCACGCGTGGGCGCGCAGCAAATTGAGTTCTGTTATTTTTCAGACCACGAGCCGTCCGCTGGCGGAATACAAGTTCACGTGTTCTCGACACGGGTCCTATTCTTTGTGTTTTAATTACAAAAGCAACGAACACGGAAATGACGCGTCGCTCGCCCACAGATTTCCGTATTGGCCAACGAGAGTGGCCGTTCTGGGTCAGGCTTGATGATGGGCCGCCTTTCCGGGGGTCCCCCAGCCTTTCCGGGGGTTCCCCACATTTAGGGCTGGCGCGCCCGTGCGGGACACGGTCCAGGGCTGTCGTTCCAGCCGCCCCAGCGGACGAGTGGTCCTGAAGGGAGGGATCCCTAGCCTGTGCGTCCCCCTGGCCACCACGGATCAGAACCAGGGGCAGACAGACTAAGGGATGGAAGTGGGTCGCTGGGTCCAGAACTAGCAACGCCGAGACATGAAGGGTGCGATGTTCCTCGGTAGAACCGACTGCCCGGGAGACGCAAGGGGTGTCACCCGCCACCACGTTGTAAGTGGGTGGAGGAAGGTTAAGGGACATGGTGACGTCTGGTCGTGGGTTAGGGTTCAGTCCAGGGCGAGTCGCAGGGTCTGAGAACGAGCAAACCCACCCTCCCCTGCAAGGCTCTCTGTTGTAGCACAGGTCACGTGACCGCGAGGGGCCGCCCCGCTGGCCTTTGGCCCCACGCGTCCCCCGCAGACGTGACGATGCCCCGCGGGGGGCCGACGGGTGGAAGGGACGAGTGGGAGGTGTGCGTGTTCCGTACACCCGAGCCGTCTGGAGAGAGGAAAACCGCTTCCGTTGGACCTTTTTATTTTCCAAACGGATCCCGGAATAAGTGCGATGGAAAGTGACCATTTGTCTCTTTGCTTGTAGGTAAAGGAGTGAGAGGAGTTAATGACACAGTTACTAAGGCGCCAGGTTCGTATCACGGAACAGTCTCAGGCTCTGAGCAGAGGCGGCCGTGCGCCCCTCCTCGGGGCAGGGAAGCCAGTCCTGTCGGGCAGATTCCGGGCAGATTCCGCCCGCGCGGGGGTCCCAGACGCTCCGGGGACCTCGGTCCTCGGGGGGAAGCCCCTGGGCACAGTCTCACTGCGCCGCGTCCCCGGCAGCGTGCGGGCCGAGGTGGTATAACCGAGAGCCTCTGGAGAGGGTGCGCTGTGCTCCGGCCCAGCAAGGGGGAGGCTGTCCCGGCTGCGCTGGGAGCTGCGCCCCCGTGGAGCCCGCTGTCCAGCCCCCGGCTCCTGCGTGGTTGCTGCTTGTCGCGTGTGGCGCCTGGCTGAATGCATGACGGACCGGACGCGGCCCGGGTCCCGCGGACGCCGTTGGCTGCTGAGTCGCATGTCCTGTCTGCGCTGTAAATCTAGGCACCGTCGCAATCGTGCGCTGCTCCCCCGGCGACCCCCGAGGCCGGGCTTTTCCTTCAACAGAACTGGGAAACCTTTGTGGGTCCCTAAGGCCACCGTCCTAGATTTTCTTGGGTTTCGACCCTCGTTTTTTGCGGCTTAACAAGATCTGGGACGGCACCGAACCTGCAGGTTGTCAGACGCTCGTGTCGAGTCGCCTGCTGGGGCGCAGACGTTCTTGGGCCCGACGACCATGGGCAGAAGGGTTCGCTCAGCCCATAAAGACCCCACGAAACAAAGCGGCACTGACCTCACACGTGGGCATGAGGGGCCCACCTGGGCCACGTGTGCAGCGGCGTGAGGGCCAGGTGCTCCCGGCAGGGGCCACAGGCCGCTCCTCTGGGCAGAGACAGAGCAGGTGCCCCTGAAACGCCCGCAGTGATTTTCTGGGCCCCTGACACGTTTCTCACGAAGCGGAATCAGATCTGACCTCACGGTGCTCGTCCCTTCCCACGTGATGTCAGGGCCGCCCGGCGGCAGGTGCCTTCCCTGCCGCAGCGCCGCGGCCTCTCACGCGGCCCTGACCCTCCCCCGTGTCTCCCCGCAGCCCCGTCAGCCGTGTTCCTCGCCAGCTCCGTGTGGAAGGGGCACTACGAGTATTTAGGGACGAGGCGGCCGGCGACCCTGACCGTGGACGGCTTCAACGCCACCAGCAGCAGGGTGGACGCCACCTTCCGTGCAGCCGCCCAGGTGGAGCTGAAGCTGACAGGTAGGTCCCGGGGGGCCGGGGGTGGGGTCCGCGTCAGGGGCGCAGAGCCGCACAGGAAAGCAGACGCGTTGGCTCAAGGAGACGCAGCTACCGCGTCGAGTGTAAGACTGAAGCCCAGGGGCCTGTCTCTGAAACGGATCTTGGACAGACGTTTTCTCGCAATTTTTGGTTGGTCACCCCACTGGTCGTAAAACAACAACAGCCTAGATCTGTTGTAGGACAAACACCGTGGGCCGAAGCTCACAGAGCTGGGGTCACAGGGTGGGACGCAGACGTCCTGGGCCGTGGGGGTGGGGGTGGCCATGGCCCAGATGCACAGGCCACTGTGTCCTGCTCAGCGACCTGAAGGCGACCTCCGTCCTTCCTGTGCTGGGCGGGGGCCCGTCGCTGTCCCCCAGCCTGCCTGCCAGGCGGGACGGCTCACTGTTGTCGGTTTGCACCCATGTCCTCCTGCGGGCAGGGGACCAGCTGCGGCGGCCAGCACCCCGCACCCCACCCTGTGTCCACCGCAGTCAGCACCCACCCCCGTGTCCACCACAGTCAGCACCCACCCCCCACCCCCTGTGTCCACCACAGTCAGCACCCACCCCCGTGTCCGCCACAGTCAGCACCCCGCCCCCCTCACCCCGTGTCCACTGCCGCGTCTCCGGTGAGCGCTGGGCGTCCCTTCCAAGTGACAGGAGCCGGGAGGCTGTTCAGCCGCTTTGTGCCCAGGCCCCACGGGCCACCCGGCGGGTCCGCCACCCTTTGGCCACCAGGCTGCTCAGCTCAGCTTGCGTGAAAGTCGCCCTCAGACACAGCTGTCGGCAGGGGTCCCGGGCGGGGTCGGACTCCTGCCCCCAGAAGTGAGCACATGGTAAACAGGAAAACTCTTGATTTCCAAACACGATGGAACACGTCTCCCTGATCCTTCCTGTGGGGTAAACACGGTAAATCGTTCACGGTGACACGGGCGGGACCCGTTCCCGACAGACCAGGACTGGGAGTGAGAAGGGAGAAGGGAAAGGGGCCCCGTCCCTCCCCTGCCCTGTGTGCCCTGTGTGCCCTGTGGCACAAGCCTGTGTCGCCCGCCCGTGTCCCGCAGGCGTGTACGGGAAGGAGGGGGCCCACCTGCTGCTGGACGCTGTCGGGGTGAAGGGGCCGGCGGGCGTCTTCGTCAGCAACGCGGAGGACGGCCCCTGGGGCCTGGACGGCTACGTGAGTGTCCCTGGGAGGGTCGCCCGGGCTGGGCAGCTGAGGGAGGAGCGGGGACGGGAGGGGGCCTGGCTCTGTGCCCACGTCGCGCAGCTGAAGCAGCCACGTCCCTGAGGGACAGTGGGCCAAGGTGAACGGCAGGTGACAGCCAGGGACCCAGCGAGAAAGTGGGCCCAGGGCCCTGCAGCTGAGGCCGCGTCGCACCCTCGGGGTGGTGACCAGACTCCCTGAGGCCACCCACAGCCACCCGAACGTCCCCAGCTGCTGTTCCCAGACACGTGGGGCCGTGAGATGCCCGTCGAGTGGCCGTGTCTGCAAGTCATGCTGCCATTCATGATCCGACCCCGCAGCCCACAGCCTCCCACATGGGACACAGCCTCCCGCTCGTGACACACAGGCTCCCACGTGTGACACACAGGCTCCCACATGTGACACGCAGCCTCCCGTTCGTGACACACAGGCTCCCACATGGGACACAGGCTCCCGCTCGTGACACACAGGCTCCCACGTGTGACACAGCCTCCCGCTCGTGACACACAGGCTCCCACATGTGACACAGCCTCCT